>JAMKCH010027973.1:0-31257 GCA_023653785.1 Ophioderma brevispina | reverse complement strand
TGTCTATATAAATCTGGATCAATTTAACCCCTTTATAAAAACCCAGAACATATTCTTTAAGCCTATAAGTTATAATCTGGTTAAGTTATAATTCCTCTTAAAAATTGGAGTTGTGCATCTTCGGTTCTGGTAGAATCCTTGTTCGAAAACATATTTTCCGCACTGATTTCCGCAATTTGCAGTCACCACCGATAAATTGGCAGTTCCCTGCCAAACCCACACTGAAATTGCTGCCCATCTGCCCACTTAGCACCCAAATTAGTCCCAAAAGTTATTTTAAGAAATCATAAACTAGAATTGACTGCATTGAATTACATTAAGTGTGTTTAATTACTAAATGTTTCTGTTTCATTTGTAAGGTATTGACACTATTTGGGTATGACGATCGGGCAATCACAAAAGGAGTCATCATTATCTACACACCAATAGCCTGCCATGCACTAAATAACAGGTGTATGGTTCTTTACCGCCCATAGCGCGGAATTTAGGAGTTTGAAAGTACGGGCTTTGAAGGCAGTACAAACTACTTAATTTTTTTAATGCTGAAATGAATATGGACCCTAAATGCATAGTCCTCATTTAAAACATATTACCCTTTTCTTGATTTTGATGATTTTTAAAGACCTTACATACGTACCTTGCCTGATCCTGAACAACACGCCGTGTTTACATTACCATGAATTCTTGGACATGGATGATATCGATCCGCGGCCACATCACATCCGTTGTATTTACAAAACACGTTTGACGCGAAAATCACAATTTAAATCTACCACCACACCGCGACTTTCTGTCTATAGAGTAAAACGAAACATAAATGGTACAGCTATACTTTATACTGTGTTTTAAGAAACATTTTGTAAACTCCAATATAAACCAAACTCCAACTTAAAAATGGATTAGATTATCTTATAGGCTACAAAGTAATGAGTCTGTAATGTGAAATCACAAATAATGTATACTGCAAAATCCTACTCATATTACGGACACGCCTTTGTATTTTCCATTGTACGTAAAATATATCACTATGTTAAAAGCTTGTTTTTATGAAATAAGGATGGAATAATGTCAACATATTCTGTATGTGAACTCAAATCTTATTTTGGGGTATCCGCAAACTACAACGCTATATCACACACGTGTAATGAATGCAGATTTTACTCATAACAGCATGTGAATACGGATATGATGATATATATGTCCTGTATGTGGTACCTAACAAACAGCATTTATAGTTACAGTTCTATGTACAATGCTCAAGGCTTTGTAATGAGAACGCCTCTTAAGGCCTGGTTCAACTAAGCTCCAGTCTTGGAAAAATTTAGTTGGAACACTCACTACAATTTTTCTACATTCTTTCCCGGGGCAAGTTTTCTTCTTAGGCGTATCCACAATCATGTTGGTTGGCTTTTCAGCTGAGCAAGCTGATCTGGGACCCGTGTATCCATGATACAGCCGCTCCTTACTTGGGCCCCGAGTTGAGAGCCTACAAGCCCCGTTATCACTCAATTGAAGCCCCCAACCCTTCCACTTCAACTTACAAACCCCCACTCAATCATGTGGGAGAATTGGCAATACTGCTGAAGAACCAGACCCATTCACTTGTTGGGAGAGGAACGGGGAACAGTTTTCTAAAATCGTTCAAAGTGTTCCAACAATTTTTTGCAAGATTGTCCCGAGCAAATCGCTAAACATCATCTATTTTACATTTTTTAGCTATAACTTTCTTATTCTTTTCTATGATGTACCGTACCAAATTTAAACATTACGAGAATAACATAATATTTTTCAATGCAGAGAAGAAAACAGGGAAAAAAATGGCCAAGATTTAGGGAATGTCCTGAATATCAATGGATGTACATGGTTTGCAGATTTAGGTGTATCAGAACAATGGCAAAAAAATCATCTGCTGCCATCACGTACATCATACCCTCATCATGGAAATGTAAGATTTTTCATGCAAAATTACACACAACAATACCGCATTATTACCAAGATCTTAGCACACTTTAAAAAAATAAATTGAATTTAGGTTGGTCGAATTTGAACCCGTCATGAACACCATGATGGCGTAATACATAAACATATGTTATATTATAACTATGATGCACTTAGCAAACTATAACCTTTTTAAAACATTTTTAGTGTATAAAAAAAAACCCTGATTAACATGCAGTCAAATAAAATTTAGAATAACCGGGAATTTGGATGAATTTGATCATCTACAACAGCTGTTTGACCCGATGCAATGTCTCTTTTATTTTTTCGAGCAATTTTTAGCAATGGCGACCCATTTTGACAACTGATATAAGTGGGGCATACAAGCGCTATTACCTCTTCAACATCAAAAAAATTCATTGCGGTAATCTTTGCATATAGGCCTACAAATGTCAGGATTTCTTTGTTATAGTCCCTCTATTGTCATTTCCCAAGATGAACGTGTTAAAAAAAAAAAACCCCACCTCCCTTTTAAACTAATTGTCCCCCGCCGAACGAAGTTTCGGGAGGGGACTATAAATGGGCTTCTGCACTTATTTCCCGTAGTCGTATCTCGTGAAATAACACTGTTAACCCTGGAACATTTGGGCATCTCTTTTTTTCTATATGAGCTAGAGTATCCAAAATTTGGTATTTTGTAGAAGGGGAAACCCCTACTCACCATGTAATTCATCTCCCAGGGTCCGTCCCTGGGGCTGACAGGGGATGGGGAAATTGTTTTTTAAAAAAAAAAAATATTGCAGCAGAAATGGTCAACATTTGGCCATATGTGTACGATTTATCTGGAGTTCCGTATGGACTCCATGATATAACTTGGTGGAAAAAGAAGCGGGTTGATGAGTTCTCGACCTGATTATATTTTGGTGTGAATATGCTAATTCATTATCTAATTTGCATAATCTTATGAAAATTTTCCCGCAAGGCTTGTTGTCTCAATTTCTGGAGTTCCGTAAGGCGTATCATGATGTAACTTGGTGGAAGAAAGCAGTAGATGAGGAGTTCTTGACCTGATTAGTTTTGGGCCTATGAGGGCCAATTAATATGCAACTGAGGTAAATTAACATTAAAAATCAGGTGTATGCTAGGTGGGGTAAGCAAAGTGGTCCACAATAAAAAAAACAACAAAGGTAATATTAACTATATCGTACCCATTTTTCATTGGAAAGGTTTTTTAGTTCTGGTTGCAGCATGTGGATCAGTCTTTTGGGGTGTGCCGCCTGTTTTAGATTTCTGGGAAATGTGAAAAATACGAAAATTCAGTGTTTCGCCCCTTCCAGACCCCGTACAGGGGGCCACATTTAAAATGTGGTTACATGATTTTTTTCAAAATAGTGTTGCCAAATTGAATAAATTACAATATTTTTACTCAATTTAGTGAATTTAAGGATTTTTGCCAGATTAATTTTAAATTTCTTGAGTCTTTTACCAAAGTAACCATTTTTGGGATTCGTATTGTACCTCATCACTTGCAGTTTGCATTTTTGGCATTTTAGTGGGATCGCGACCTTGCGCGGGGACATATTTTACGCATCGCTAAATACGAGTCGCCTTGTTTTTAAATAAAAATCATATTTGCCCGCAATGAAATTTGTAAAATTAAAATTTACACGGATTAAGCATGGTAAAAAATAATCCAAATTTGTTTTCCCAGAAGTGTGTCGCCGTTTTTGATATTTTTGTGTTTTTTCATGGGTTTTGTCATAATAATGAGACTTTCAAACAGCTGTGTATAAATGGTTCACGCCACTCCCAAACATTCGTACATGCAGACCAATAAAAAAGAAGTGACATTGAACATAATACAGCGCAGCATCCCGATCAATCGGGGGCCCTTACGTCATTTCTCCAAGTGTAATGTTGAAGTCACTGAGCTTTGACGTTGGTAATGGAGAGTTTACACAACACTTACCCAATTAAATATGTGCGATTTGACATTTACCATTGACAGAGGAAAAAATACTTGTTATAAGTATTTTATTGACATATGGTAAAGTGTTGCTATAATACTCCCGATAGTCCAGTTTATGTCTCTTCAAAAAAATAATCTATGACTTAGTTGTGGTCCCACATAACATTCCATTGAGAAAATTGCTGTGGTCCCAAAATATTCAAAAAATGATGAATTTTGATATGGTAAAGTGTGTGAAAGTGCACATCATGTTATACTTTAATAGCACATCCAATTCACAGTTGGAGCTCTCTCGATTTGATCATAGGCTAGTTGGATTGTAAACTGAACAATGTACTTTTGTCTTCATTTCCCATACTAACAGTAGTTTTTCATGTTCTTAGTCACGTGATTTGTGTTAATTTACTTAATTGTAACTATAATTTTTGCGTTCTATACTACCCCATTTTACAAATAGTCCAACTCCTTGCTAAATAATGTAGTAACTTTTATTCCGTAAACAACCTAACGTAGTACCTCCTAGATACTTTGCAAATACCCTTGCCAAGGGTACCCTTGGAGTACCCTTTGGAGTGACTAAGAGTACCCACATGGATTAGCATATGGGCTGGTTACATCGTGGCTGTGTATTTTTTTTTTCTTAACTCAAAGGCCAATATCAACTGAACCAAAATGTCAGTGAACCTTGTAATACTATAGAGGGACTATACCATTTCAGCTCGATAATAGAGGGCAACATGTGAAAAGCTGAACTTTTTCTGCACTATTGGACCACTTACAAAGATTTCATTAAGCACACTCACAGAACATTTTGTCTCCGACAATCACCCCTTTTTCAGGCCATCCTTTTTTTCGGGGCATGTGGAGGTTTACATGAAAACAATGCGGTAATACCTTATTTACAAAATTAAAATCCAACCCCTTGCCAGTTATCTTGAAGAAGTTTACAAAAGGTGTCCACTTTGATAGATGCTCTAAGTATGTTATGATCATCTTCATGTCTAGTCTGCCTTCAAAAGAACTTTGGAGAGCAACTGTCGCTATTTGATGGAATACACCACTGCTGAATAAGCGCTGTCCACACATGTTCTCCTTGCCTTTGGCTTCCTGGTAAAATGATTTGGAGAAAAAAAGTTACATGTGCATTAAAACGCAACTTTGTGTACATGTATCTATTGTGTTTTCTATTTTGTACTTTTCTGGATGAAATTCCAATTTGAAATTACTTAACTAACTTTTTATACTTACCGACTTCTAACGTTATGGCATATTTCCCGGATCACTGGACCATACCCCGCCCACGACGAAATTCTCTGTGTACGTAATATCCCACATCCCGGAAGTAACCAGTTTTTTTCGTTTCCTATAACTATATAAACTACATAGGGACAGATAAGTGGGGATGGATGGGCGGAATCTCAAGTCGGTAAGTAATAAAGTTAAGTAAAAGTAATTTCAAATTGAAATTTCATTTCCCATACACTTTTTATACTTACCGACTTTTAACGGTTATGGCATAGAATTCAAAGCCCTCCCGATGGGGTGTCTATGTCCATGCACTTCTCACTAGCTGAAGAACCACTTGTTCTTGTCATTTCATTTTGTAACATCTATATAATGGCACATCAGATATTGCAAATCCATGTAACTCTGAACTTTGGTATAACTTGAACAATAAAACTTTTTGTCCTGCCTAACCAAAAAAAATACCATTGAAAACAAAGGCTATGGCAATTTTTACACACACAGCTACGGCAAATTTTAAATCCTCTTGTAACCAAAAACTATCATGATACTAATGAGACTCTGTTTTCAATTATTTTCCTTTCCTAGCTGTGCCTTTAGCATAGACCTCGAGAACGATGCAATATTCATGCACAATCCCTAAGGTAAACGAGGTAAAGGTTTTTCACTAGCCTCAAAAAGTCTGCCCTCATTTCTCCTCTACGGGAACACCTTGCAATGGGCCCAGGATGTAACAGTGCCCTTGTGTCATGGGCCCTTGCCAATTTAAAATCGCTCTCATTAGCAGATTTGTAACTATCTGACTGTTTCCAACTATCCCTCTTGCAATAGAGGTCTTTGAGACGAACCTTCATTACACCCTTTAAGATGTAACAAAAAGTTGTGAAACTGTGTCATGTGCCGCACTGTTCTCTAATATATATGCGCAAGGCCCTGCAGGGACACAATAATTGGTTCCTCTTGAATTGTGGTGAAGCCTTCAAAACTTGCAATGAATAGCCTTGCCAAGATGTCTTTAGCATTCCATTTTTGGCTAAGAATTCAGGGTTTGGTCCCGCAACGGACACCACAATATCCACCATCCCATCTCAGGTGATACTTATCAAAAACATGGATTTCACTGATAACGTCCTCCCTGATGCACTGCTAGTAGAAAACCGGCTCAGTGTGAACATATTCATATCTACATTTCCAGTGGTTAAAAGGGTTTAGATAACAGCATATTCAGAACTAACGGCAGATTCCACTGGGAGCAACCTTTTCCTAGGTGGCCTCAGCTGAGACTTCCGACTATGATCTCCTTTCAATCATGGCTTGCCTACTGGAATACCCCTGAAACCATTGGTGTACCTATCTATATTGCGTCTTTAGCCTGCTATAGTATAAGGCATGAAGTTGGTTGTCAATATAATTCCGGTAAAATTCTGCCCCCCTAAATACGATGCTGAAGTGGATCGATTATTTCTTCTCTACACCACGGTAAATCGGTGTAATCTGGGCATCATAGTTCCTGCTGTACTCGGGCGCCGAGCCGATGCCATAGTTTTCGCAACTTTCTCTGTAGATCCCTTTTCAAGCTTCTTTTGCTGACAGTTCACGCTACTAGGTTGATGTCCTGGATCTGGGTGTTGAACTTGTCCCCGATACTGGGTTAACAGATCGCTTCTTTCTGGCATCTTCACGAATTTCCACCTAACAACTTTAGTAGAAGCTGAAACCACGCTTGGCGTGGCCAGAGGGGGGCTATCAGAATTTAAACCAGGCAATTCCGTCCTCAAATCTTCTTCATACTCTGGTAGGCAAAATTGGTGGCGGAAAAAAGCTTGGCAATCATCCCTTCCCATGAGACTGATAATCGCATCTACTGCTTTCCGCCCCAATTCTGGGATGGGAGAGAAGTATATTGGGAGCATTCTCTTTTGTTGCAAACAGATCTACATGGGGACGTTCCCAGCGAAGGAATAGGTGATCCACACCTTTGTGGAAGGTCCACTCTGTGCGTTTTTATTGTCTTCCCTCTGGCGTCTGGCGCATGACATTTCTCTCCCTGGGATTGCGCTGCCTTCAACATTATTTGACGCTCTCTTGCACCAATTTAGCAGCTCCAACGTCCAAGTAACATAGGTCTGGTAACTTTGTACCCCCTTGTTTGTTCAGGTATTCTACCACTGTGGAGTTGTCTGATCTTACTAGAACCACTTTCTTTGCTATCCCAGCTTGACAGTGTACTGAGGCTCAGGAAGACCGCCTTCATCTCGAGCCAATTTCTGTGCTTGTTTTTCACCATCGGATCCCACAATCCGCTTACTTGCTTGTCCTCCTAATTCCACCTCCTCAGCCCAATCCCTTATGCATCTGTTGTCAACACTAGTTGGGCATGGGCGACTCACGTAACCCTTTGGTGTTGTTTTTGTCTATCCACCACCCAAAAGAGAGAAAGGCAGATGGGGTTCCAGACACGGATGAAGCTCTATGATCTTGTCTATGGATTCCTTGTGAGGGCTCCACTGTCCTAACAAGAACGCTGGATTGGGTCATGGCCAGCCTGGCCCCACGAAACGAGATCTATACTGCTGCCATTATTCCTTAGACGCAGGGAGAAGCTGGCTGGGACTATCCTTCTTTGTAGTAATGTATGATCACTTCTCATAGAGTTTGATCTTTCCATGGTGGGTCTTACGAGACCTAGATCTAGAAGAAAATCTGCCCCTAAAATTGAGACGTTGGCTTGGAATCAGACATGACTTTTCCATATTTGGCATCCAACCTCTCCTTACAAGTCCCGGATCGCCACTATTCGTTCTCCCGTTCATGACTTGGTGCGTGACCTAGTAAATTGCGTTATTCTTCGCTTGCCCAGCGGAGTCGTCGTTGGTGTGTCTCTTTCGACTGCACCATCTTTGATGTTAGCCGAGTTCGGTACTTTCGGTTGCTAACCTTCTTACATACAGCTGCTGTAACTGCTTGAGAATGCAGGTTTTACCCCTAACACTGACATCACTTTGGTGCGAACCAGAGACCCTCTCCCTCCTTGGGTCCTCCCGAGGTCTTAATACTCATGTCTCTGCTCCCAAAATCATAGAACTGCTCCTTGCGAACAGCACTGCGGTAGCTGATTTCCCCTTCTTCGAAATCTGTATGCAACCGACCTCAGGTACTTTTCTCTTTCTCTCATGGCACATATTGACCACCACCCCTTAGTGGTCTTGTTCATTTCTTAGGGCTCTGTCCTTTCGCGCGTGGCGTTGTCTCCCTGCGTTGCCGCTCTCCTCCCCATATATTCATTGCATCTTTTACTTCAGTTTTTTGCCACCCAGTCCGTTCATTCCCCCCCATACTTTGGATATGTGCGAAATGTGTTGCATTCGAAAATGAGATTCCACTAAAACCTTGTTCAGAGGGTTCTTAAATCGCCAAAATTGGGTCTCCATCTCCATCTTTTTTTGGAACCAGGAAAAATCGACTGTAAACCCATCTTGTGCACTTGGGCCTGTAACTACTTCTATAGCCGATTTTGTAATAAAGCCTCGCCCTCTTCTAAGAGAGTAGATCTTGCGGACCGGTCTGAAGGCAAGTCTGTATTTAGACGCCTCTGATACTGGTGGTTCTTCGAACTTTCTATTTTGTAACCCGAGAAATTATGTGCTTTAACCCATAAGTGTCTGTGGATTTCTTCCCATTGTCTTGGCAAACATTAATAATCTTTCCCCCCTGGAATGCTTGCTTAGGACGTGTACAGTCAGAAATTATTGGGCCTTGTCCCTTTGTCTTGTCCTGAGTAACTTAAAGGACTGGGACTGCCTATTGAATGGCTTTTTTGAAGCCTGTGAACTTCCTTGTCTGGCCTTGGATGTGCACTTGGTTTCCCGAGCATCTGGGCCCTTTGTTATTTGTCACTGCGCGTTTACGAGGTGGCTCCTCTTTTGAGTCATGGTTGTGACTTCTCTTGAAAGCCGGCGGAAACTTCCCTTCCACATAATCGCGAGTTTCTCTACCCCCATCTCTAGCAAATGAAGTCTCTGGTATGAAGTACCCTTGGTGACTCCTCATGAAGAGGGACTTTCCTTCTAGCGGTAATTTCATCAATTCATCTGCTGCTGAAGAATCTTTGAACTGCAACTGAGAGAGGCAAATTCGTCTCCCTTGCAACTTAGCTCTTGCAGAGACCCAATGCTTGCCCCATCTGCCAGGCCTGCACCATCGTAAATTCCATGAACCCTAATTCATAGCTTCTTCTTTTTGGTACTTGTCGGGTTCTGATATATGACTTGGTTTGACCGCATTTACCATTAAGTGGCATGTGATGATGCTCTCATCACCACCCAGCAGATTCATCACTTTGTGGAATTCCCCTTCTGCGATACGCAATGGCAGCATCCCGAATCACAGGTTGTTTTTTTGCCAGATCTAGCACTGCAGCCTTTTTACCGTATGACTTTTTGAATTTGTCGTCCAATTCCAACTTTGCTTTGAATCTTGTGTCTATGACTGTACCACTGGCATATTTCTCGAAGTCTTCCTCTTTGATCGAAAACGTCTTGAGTCCTTCGCACTGAAAAGCTGAAAAGTGCTCTTTGTTTTCGCTATTGCTTTGACATATAGTCCATTTATTCTTAATGGTGCCATCTAATGGCAAGCTTGGGATTGAGGAATCTTTCTTGTTTGTACAGGCAGCCGATACAAAGAAGAATGCTCCTGGTTTGTTTGGCTTTTTCCAAACTCAAATCCCCTGCATAGTATGAAGGTAATGTCTGAATTACTGAAGCCCTCTAAGATCTTCTGCCACGCATGATGCCTCACTTGGAGATCCACTCTCAAAAATTGAGCCCTCCAATTTTAATCCGACTGTTTTCATTTCACTGAGGGCCATCTCTTGTCTTCCGAGCTTGCATGAATGTCAATAATATCAAAGTCATCTTGGGATCCTCTTCAATGCTGGGAACATTGACTGCAGCTTGTTCATTAGTACTAGCCAGTGTGGCTTCCACTTATCAACATGGAGTTCAAAGGACTCCATCATCTTTTTATCTCTGATTGTAGTTTCTCCATGCAAGCTGACAAATCTGATGCATTAGAGTCTTTTTCATAGTCCTCTCTCTCACTATATCCATACTTTTTCTTGCAGTATCTTTGCCGCTTCTTTGGGTTAGTGTCTTTGCTAGCCGATGTTTGCAGCTTTTGATTTTTTCAGCAGGTTTTGATGTTGAAACACCATCTTTTTTGCCCTTGGGATCAATCCCAGTTGCCTTTTGCATTACTCGCAATTTTAGATCCCGAACTACTTTGTTTTGCACTCATGATCAATGAGTGCAGTATTGTTGTGTAAATAGATATTTTCTGAACTAAAGGCTAAGCCCAACCACTCAAGAGAATGCACTGTGTCCCTAAAATTGCTTCTATGTAGTCCACAACCAAGGGACAAGTTATTTAGGTACACCCACCACTCTAGGGATTTTCGTGTGAACTGGAAGTGCAGTCCTCTTGCTTTTAGTATTATACCTGCCACCCAAGGGGGTTTAAATTTAAATCCTTTGGGAAAGATTACAACCCCACCACACCAATGGGGGAATTTAGTACAGGCTAAAAAGCACCCTTTATTGTCCAATAATATGCTATTTCATTTTGTACCCCACCACTCAAGGGAGGATTTATCAATACTCGGGATAAAGCCACCACTCAAGGGGGAACAATCCCACTTTCAATATCAGAATAGACCCACCACCAGGGGATTTTTTTTTTTTTTATAATTAATTTTTATCCACCACTCACGGGGATTTTGGCACTATCACCTCCTGCTCCGTACCCCGCCACCCAAGGGGGGATTTACCAGATACTGAAGTCTAAGATCAATACCGGATCGGAATCCACACTCAAAGAGCTCAATTGGACTGCGTGTACTACCGACGATCTCAATTGTGATTTTCAGTCACGATGTGGTATGCATCACACCAAACACGCTGCCTTATCGATCGTTCGTAACGTAGCTCGTCAATGTGTTGCAGTACAATGCAGAGATAGCGCGTGAATCTGAATATTATTGCCGAAAATGTCCCTAAACTGTTAAAAAAACTATTTTTGGTCCAGCTTTTTGAATTCTATCTGCGCTCGCTGCGTCCGGGAAAAAACTGTTACTTCCGGATGGGGGATATACGATCCACAGAGAATTTAGTTCGTGGGCTGTATATGGTCTCAGGGAGCCGGGAAATATGCCATAACGTTTAGAAGTCTGTAAGTATAAACGTGTATGGAAATTGTGAGTTATATTACGCTATAACAATACATTATGACTGTTTTGGAATACAGCACCTGTAAGGTGGCTTGAAGATGGTATTGTTGTCTTGAAATAGTTCAGTAAACCTGGTTATCTAAATGGTGAACTCGCTTTTTTCGAATCCTTGAGGAAAAGTAATTTTTCGACGCTTGTCCAAACGTCATAGGCAAAAAATTTTCAATTTGATTCAACTCCATTCTTTCTGTGCAAGCATTAGTAATATACAGAGGGTGCTTTAAACAATTTGGAGAATGGAACCATTGCAATTTTTACCTCTACCTACATTTATGTCCTTTTAAGGATACTTCAAGTTTCCCTATTTGCTATAGGTTCCTACAACCCTTGGTTAGTGAAGTATCCGCCATTGACTTTATCTTTTACATTTTGATTCCCTATTGTGTTTCAATAGGGTCTAGACTATCAGAAACATTTTTAAACGTTTCATATAGAAGTCCCAAGGATGCAAATGAGGTAATACATTTCGTCGCTCCCACATCACATACCAGGCGCGGATCCAGGGAGGGGGCATAGGGGGCATGCGCCTCCCCGTTACTTCCCTGCAAAATCTTGCAATCACCCATTTTGGAAGCTTTTGGACCAGTTTTCAGCCTTTCAGCCCCCCCCCCCCCCCCCGGGTAATTTGTCCTGTTTTTCAATCCTGAATCCGCACTGCATACTGTCTTACTGTGAAATGCGTTTTCGCGAAATCCGCCATTGAAATTCCTACCGGATATTTTCATGTTTTGTACTATTGAATTAACATTAACAATTTAACTTTTGAATTTTTAAAAAAAAAAAAAAAAAAAAAAAAAGGTTTAAGTTTTAACCTTTCCGAGTTTTTAAGTGTAATGTATTTCCTGATATAAAGCTACAAAGTCCTATTCTATATGTGAAACGCAAAAAAGTCGTTGTTATGACGTCTCGTGGCGCCTAGGCAAATACCTTCCCCCACCTTTCAACACAAATAATTGAGCCTTGGTGCCAAATGATCTAGCTTTTATATAATAAACAGTTTTTATGCTCTTTACTTGAGTTTGTTCACGATTTAGATGTCCAAAACAAAATTACATAAATCAAATTTAACGCAATTATACCAATTTATATAACTGATACTTAAGGTTCTCAGAATGTCCACAAATAATGTCACAAGAAGCGTTGCAGTTCAACGATGCTATGTCCTCACAAAGAAAAACACCCCCACAAAAAATAACTTCGACAATTCAAATGACGCGTCACAAGTTCTACAAAACTCCTCATGTATTATATTCCAGGGAAATCTTGCTCAGCTCCCTGAAGGTAATCTTGTCCAGCATTTCAAGACACAAGGTTAAATTAAAGTCCCTCAGCCGATAATAATCACAGTATAATCAAGTCCAAGTAGCAAACCACGATTCTATCTGTCCACAATTGGAATCGTATTTTGATTCCCAGCACTTTAGGCTCAAAGATGACAGTAGAATAATTACAGCACTCTGGCTCACATGGAATTAAAATATAATAAATCCTGGCATGATGTGGAGTCAAATCTAAACATATGTCGAGTAAAACTAGCTATGTTCTAGCTACTTGTTAGTGGTGGATGCTGGCAGAGAGTCCTTCAGTGAGTATAGTATTTAACTACTCAAGATTAGATTCCCCTTTCTAACAATATAATTAAATCATCTATGCATAAACAATACCTTACACTAGCTGACCAAATCGGAATCATCACCCGAATTAACATAATTATATATATAACTCTATGGGGGAATTCCAGATCTTGCAATGTTGTGATCTTAAAGCAATAAACAAGCTTCTAGTTTGCATCATTGGGGGAACTCCCCATTCCCTTATTGGGACAATCGAAAACAGGTTGCACTTAGCAAATCAACCTAGGGGTATTCCCCTTTCCTCTCTTTAGCGTAAAAAAAATACTTTTCCCGTGGAGAAATCTATTCTCAAAATTGTCAGGTGATTTTTTTTAATTAAATTTTTAAAAGTTTAATCAGAAAAATGGAGGCCCATATACAGTGTATTTGCACATACGCGCTAATGTCACAGTTATATTTCAATGCGTTTAAAGATAGAGGAAAACACGTCAGTTCACGCCACGAGGCAGAAAGATGCACATAGATGTATGGAACAAGGTTAAACAGCGTGTTTAGAAACAGTGTAAGTATAAGCTATTAAATTATGTTGTAATGAAACATACGATGGTATGTGAAATCGCGATATGGCAGTTTTGAGCTTACTGATCAAACTTCTCAATTCATATCTCACTTTCAAGATTGTAAATTTGGGCATGTGTAAACCATAACATGTTAAGTACATATGCAAATATCTCAAAAAAAGTACAAAAATGTCAGATAAGAAGTATATGTGATGTGGGCAACGATTGATTCCATCATGTGCTGTGTGATGTTGTGCCCAGTAGCGCTGAAGGAGATAAATGAATTATGTGTTCTTGTTCCAGATGCTGCCTTTTTCTTCAAGGGGAAATTTAGTACAATGAAAAGTCGAAATTGTGTCAAATTGTCTACTAATGAGTTCAATGTGTAACGTCTACGTAGGAAAGATTAGAAACAGTATAATTTGCCTAGTTCCAACATTTAGTTAAAGCACTATAGACCCCTAATGGGTCAAGGTCATCCTGGGGGACTGTTGTTGCAAAGTGGTGTCAACAAAATTCTATGTTCATACGACGCACAACTGAATAGCGCTGCCACACATGTTTCTCCGTTGCCTTTGGGCTTCCCGGGTCAAATGATTTGGGCAAGAAAACCGTTAATGTGCACTTCAAACCACCTTTGTGTACATTTATACCTAATTGATGTTTCATAATTTTGTACTTTATCTGGGAATGAAAAATTTCCATTATGAAACATACTTTTACAGTCTAACTTTTTAAAATACTGCTAACCCACAAATCGACATCATAACAGATTATGAAGCACATCAAGTTTCCCGGATTCACTGAGACCATAGTCGGCCCACGACTAAATTCTCTGTGTATCGTATATCCCCCCATTCCCGGAATAACCAGTTTTTTTTTCCACGTCCTACTACTATTAATAACTGACATAGGGACAGATAAGTGGGGATGGATGGCGGTAATCTCGAAGTCTGTAATATAAAAAGTTAAGTAGAAAGGTAATTTCAAATTGGAATTTTCATTTCCATACACTTTTTTATACTTCCGGCCTTCTAACGTATGGCATAGAAGTCAAAGCTGGCATGCCGGAGGTGGGTGTCCGTAGATGTCCATGTCACTTCGCAGTAACTAGTGAAGAAACCACTTTTCTATCAGTTTCATTTTGTACATCTATTAATGCACATCAGAATTTGCAAAAATCATGTACCTGAACTTTGTTAATACCTTGACATAAAACTTTTTAATGCCTGTCCTAAAAATCACAAAATGGAAAACAGGCTATGGCACTTTTTTACAAACTCACAGCTAACGCCATATTGTGTAATCAATCTTTGAACCAAAAACTATACCATGATACATAATGAGACACTGTTTTTCATTCTTTTCCTGTCCTAGCTGTCTCTAGCATAGACCTTGAGAACGATGCTCATCATTTCCATTTGCCACAGTCCTAAGGTAAACGAGGTAAAGTTTGTTTCACTACCCAAAAAGCTGCCTCATTAATCTCTCTACTGGAACAACCTTGAATAGGGCCCAGGATGTGAGACGTGCCCTTGTGTCCATGGGCCCTTGCCAATTTAAAATCACTCTCATTAGCAGATTTGTAAGCTATTCTGACTGTTTCAACTATTCCATCTTGCAATAGAGGTCTTTGACGCACCCTTCATTACACCCCTTTATTTTAAATGTAACCAAAAGTTGGGAAACTGTGTCATGTTGCCGACATACTGTTCCTCTTAAAGACAATATCAGCGATCCACCCACCAGGGAACCATAACATTTGTTCCTCATTGAATGGTGATGATGAGCCCTTAAGAACTTGCTATAAATATCCTTGCCAAGATGTCTTAGCGATTCATGTTTTGGCTAAGAATTCAGGTTTTGTCCGCAAACGGACACCACGATATCCTCACCAACACAAACCATCTCAAGGATAGGGGTACTATTAGCAACAGACAAAATGGATTTCACTGATTACTCTCCCTGATGCTACTGCTAGTAGAAAAACAGTCTTCAGTGTGACATAGTTCAGATCTACGTACCCAGTCCTCTTTCCCAGCCTGGTTCAAGAGAGGGTTAGAGAACACAGCATATTCAGACAAAGCAGAATTGCCTGTGTGTAGGGAGCAACCTTTTTCACTAGGTGGCCTCCGCTGAAGCTATGTGTTCCGACATGGAGCTCGATCAATCATCGGGCTTGCCCCAACCTGGAAGCACCCCGACACCATTGTTTAACTATCGATTCCGCTCTGTAGGCCTGCTATAGTAACAGCATCGAAGTTGCGTGTTTAAAGTCATAAATTCCTTCCTGTTAAAAATTCTGTGCTTCTGCCCACCTTTGTAATTACAGGAGTGCCTGAAGTGGGATCGGTATTTTTCGGTTCTCGTACAGCCACGGTATATCTGTGTAGTGTAATCGGCAATCTATAGGTATTACTGCTGTACTTCGATGATTCCGCCGAGTGCCGATTCCATAGTTTTTTCGCTCTTTCTCTGGAATCCCTTTTCAAGCTTTCTTTGGCCTGACAATTTCCACGCACTGTGAGTTGAGTGTCTCGGTGTGTGTCTGGTATGTGGAAAAACGTGTCCCGAATTACTGGAGTATCAAACAGATCTCCATTCTATTACTGAGCAGCTTTTCAACCGGAATTTCCACCGCAACTTTAGTAAGAAGCGGAAACCACTCTTGGCGTGGCCTAGAGGTGGGCTATCAGAAGGACCATGGCAATTCTCGGGTCCCAAAATCTTCTTCATTTTTATCCCTCTGTGTAGCAAAATTGAGCCGGACGGAAAAGCGTAAGCAAATCACACACTTCCCCTGAGACTGAGAAACGCTCTTACTGCTTCCGCACCCCAATTGGGATGGGAGAGAAGTATATTGGGAGCTTCGCAATTGTCTTTTTGTTGCAAACAGATTACCTGGGGGGAACGTTCCCAGCGAAGGAATAATGGTGATCCACACCCTTTGTTGGAAGTGTCCCACTCTGTCGTTTTTTTATTGTCTTCCCTCTGTACGTCTGTCTGCAATGACATTTCTCTTCCTGGATTATGCCGCTGCCTTCAACATTATTGGAACGCTCGTCTGCAACCAATTTATCACTCTCCAACGTCAAGTAACATAGGTCTGGTGACTTCGTAACCCCCTTGTTTGTTCAGTAATGGCTACCACTGTTGGAGTTGTCTGATCGTACTATAACCACAACTTTCTTTGCTACCCACTGCTGAAAGTGTATTAGGCTTAAATAGGAAGACCAGCCTTCATCTCGAGCCAATTATGTGCTTTGTTTTTCACATCGGATTCCCACAGGGTAGAGCCGCTTACTTGCTTGTCTCCTAGATGCGCACCCCAGCCCAATCCGGATGCATCTGTTGTCAACACTAGTTTGGGCCATTTGGAGAGCTCAACTGTAGACCCTTTAGGGTGTTTGTTTTTGGTCTATCCATCCACGCACCTCAGAATGGGTTTCCTCCAGACACGGATGAACCTCTACGATCTTGTCTATGGATTCCTTGTGAGGGCGCCACTTGTCCTACACAAGGAAGCTGTAGTGGTCCTCATGGCCAGCCTTCCTGGCCCAGAGGACCGAGATTCTCATGCTGCCATTTCCTAATAGACGCAGGTAACCCTGGCTGGACTATCCTTCTTTGTAGAATGTATGGCATCACTTTCGCATAGGAGTTTTGTATCTTTTCCATGGTGGGTCTTACGAGACCTAGATCTAGAAGAAAATCTCTGCCCCTAAAAATGGATACGTTTGGTTTGGAAATCAGACATGACTTTTCCAGTATTTGGCAATCACCCAAGCTGAGCAACTAGCCTCATGACTTTGTCTGACTGATGATATTGCAGCTGCTTTGCTGCAATCTTTGATTAGCCAATCGTCGAGATACATAACCTTGTAACTGCTGAGAATGCAGGTGAGCCCCTAACCTGACATCACTTTGGTGAAGACCCTGGGGGCGAGGCTCGTCCCAAACCACTGAACTCGAAACTGGTAGCATTTCCTTAATGTGAAAAACCTCAGGTACTTTGTTTGTATTGAGGGTGTATTGGTATGTGCAGATATGCAAATCTTTTAAGTCTAGTTTTGCCACCCAGTCCGTTCATGCTCCCAGACTTGTGGTGTCTTTGTTCGAAATGTTTGCATCGAAAATGAGATGCCACTACAAACTTTTTCAGAGGGCTTAAAATTCAGAATTGGTCTCCATCTCCATCTTTTTTTTGAACGAGGAAAAATGACATGTAAAACCCATCTTGGGTGCCTTTGGGCCGTACTACACTACGTCATATAAGCGATTTTTTGTAATAAAGCCTCGACCTCTTCTAAGAGAGTAGATTCTTGCGGACCGGTCTGAGGCAAAGTCCTGTATTTAGACTCCTCCTGAATACTGGTGGGTATTGTCTTCGAAATTCTATTTTGTAACCCTGATAATTATGTGCTCTTAATTACCCAAAGTCCGTCTGTGATTTTCTTCCCATTTTTCCAAACATAATAATCTTTCCCCCCCTGAAGCTTGCTTGAGGAAGTGTACAGTCATAAATTTTATGGGGCGTCTTGTCCCTTTTGGTCTTGGGTCTGGTCCTGAGTAAAAACGAAAAAGGATTGGGACTGCCTATTGAATGGCTTTTTGAAGCCTGTGACCTTCCTTGTCCCTGGGCCTTGGATTTGCACTTGGTTTCCAGAGAATCTGATCCCTTTGTTATTTGTCACCTGCTTTTTACGAGGTGGCTCCTCTTTTGAGTCCTTTGTGACTTCCTTGAAAGCCTGATGAACTTCCCTGCCATCATACTCGCTAGTTTTCTCTAGCATCTCTTTAGGCAAATGAAGCTCTGGTATGAAGTACCTTGTGTGAACACTCTCATGAAAAGGGACTTTTCCTTCTAGCGGTACATTTCATCAATTCATCTTCTGCTGAGAATTTTGAACTGCAACTGAGAGAAGCAAATCCGTCTCCTTGACACCTAGCTCTTGCACGACCCGAATGTCTTTCCATCTGCCATGGGCCTGCACGCTATCCGTAATTCCATGACAGACAATCAAGCTTTTTCGTCTTTTTGGTTAAAACTTTTCGGGTTCTGATAATAGTGTGTGACCGCATTTAACCATTAAGATCATGTGATGATTCGCTCATCACCACACCCTAGCAGATTCCACACATTTGTGGAATCCCCTTCTGCGATACGCAATTCAGCATCCCGAATCACAGGGTATGTTCTTTTTTGCGAAAACGCCACCCCCGACAATCGCGGGACATTTTTGCCAGATCCTAAGCACTGCCAGCCTTTTTTTAACCAAAAAAATTTAACCGTATGACTTTTTTGAGTTTTCGTCCACTTTCGCAATTTGCTTTTGTAATCTTTGTCTATGGACGGTACAACTACTGCATATTTCTCGAGTCTTCCGTTCCTCTTGCTCCGAAAACGTCTTGAGTCCTTCGCACACCCTGAAAGCTGACAAAGTCTCTTGGTTTTCGCTAATTGCTTTTGACATAGAATCCCATTTATTCTTAATGGTGCCATCTAATGGCAACTTTGGGATTGAGGAATCTTTCTTAGGTTTTGTACAAGGCAAGCCGAATCAAAAGAAGAAATGCCTCCTGGTTTGGTTTGCTTCTATTCCACACTCAAATCCCTGCAAAGTTATGAAGGTAATTGTCTAATTACTGTGAAGCCCATCTAAGATCTTCTGCCACGCATGATTCCCGGGCCTCACTTGGAGATCCACTCTCAAAAATTGAGCCCTCCAATTTATCCGACTGTTGTTCATTGTCACGAGGGCATCTTGTCTTCCGAGCTTGCATGGGGGGGGAATTTCAATAATATCAAATCATTCTGCTGCGGATATCTGCAATGCCGGGTACTTGACTGCCTTGTTATTAGTACTAGCCAGTGTGTGGCTTTTCCACTATCAAAACATGGAGTTCAAAAATGATCCATCATCTTTTTATTCGCTGATTGTGTTTTCTCCATCAAGCTTGACAATCTGATGCATTAGAGTCTTTTTCATAGTCCTCTCTATCAGCTAGTATCCATAACTTTTCTTGGCAGTACTTTCGCTTCTTTGGTTTAGTGTCTTTTTGCTACCGATGTTTTGTCGTCTTTTGATTTTTTTTCAGCCAGGTTTTTGATGTTTGAAAACACACCAATCTTTTTTTGCCGTTGGGATCAATCCCAGTTGCCTTGGCATGACGCTCCATGTTAGATCCCGAACTACTTTGTTTTGCACGCAGATCAATGAGTGCAGTATTGTAGTGTATAGATAATTTCTGACAATTAAAGCTAAGCCAACCACTCAAGAGGAATGCCCTGTTCCCTAAAATTGCTGCAATAGTAGTCCACCACTCAAGGGGACAATTAGAATTTAGGTACGACCCCCACTCTAGTGGATTCTTAAAGTGTGAACTGGAAGTACCCGCCTCTGAATTTTTTTAGTATGAATATGTATACCCTGCACCACAAGGGGTTTAAATTTAAATCACTTCTGGGAAAGATTACAACAATACACCCCACACCCAAGGAGGGGGATTTATGTAACAGGCTAAAAAGCAACCCGTTATTGTCCAATAATTGCTTACTTTCATTTTGTAACCCCACCACATCCAGGGAGTATTACATGACTCGGGAGTAAAAGCCCACCACTTCAAGGGGGAAACATCCACTTTTCAATATCAGAATATGACCCAACACTCAAGGGGGAATTTTTGTTTTTTTTATAATTATTTATCCACCACCACTCAGGGGAATATTATGGCCCTATCCCCTCACGGCTGCTCCGTACCCCGCCACCCAAGAGGGATTTACCAGATACTTGAAGTCGTAAGACAAGACGAGATCGGAAATCCACACGAAAAAAAGAGCTCACTGGACTGCGTGTAATACCGCCGATCGTCCAATGTTATTTTCCAGCACCTATGTGTATTTCATCACACAAAAACGCTTCCTTATCGATACGTTCGTGTAACGTAGCTTCGTCCAATGGTGTTTGCAGTACATTGCATATATAAATCTCGCGTGAATTGAATAATTAATTAGCCGACAATTGTCCCCTAAAAAAACTGTTTAAAAAAAAACTTTTTTTGGTCCAGCTTTATTCCTAACTCTGCCTCAGTCCTGCGTCCGTGAAAAAACTGGTTTACTTAACTCCCCGGGAGGGGGTAAATACGATACAAAACAGAGATTTAGTCTTGCCTGGGCGTATTGGTCCAGTGGATCCGGGAAATATGCCCATACCGTTAGAAGTCGTAAGTATAAAAGTGTATTGGAAATTTGTGACGTTCTCTTAGCTATATAACAATAATATAATTATGAAACATGTTTTGGAATTACCACAACAACGCACCTGTAAGTGTGGCGTGAGATGGTATGGGTTGGCTGTGAAATAGTTCAGTAAACAGGTTTATCCAATGGTGGACATTCGTTTTTTTCTGAATCCTTGAGGAAAATGTAATTTTCCGACCTTGGTCCAACTTCATAGCAATTTCAATTTGATTCAAATCCCTTCTTTCTGTGCAGCATTATTTATAACAGAGGGTGCTTTTAAACCATTTTGGAGAATGGAACATGGCCATTTTAACCTCTACCTCAATTTATGTCTTTTTAAGGATGCTTCAAGTTTCCTATTTTTTTGCTATATGTTCCTACAACCATTGGTTGCAGTTAGTATCCGCCATTGACTTTATCTATTATTTGATTCCCTCTTGGGTTTCAATAGGGTCTCGACCCTCAGAAACTTTTAAACGTTTCATATAGAAGTTCCCAAGTATGCAAATGAAGGTAGTACAATTTCGTCGCTCCCACATCACATACCAGGGCGCGGATCCAGGGAGGGGGCAGAGGGGCGAACGCCTCCCGGTAATCCTGCAAAATCTTGCAAAATCCAGCCATTTTGGAGCTTTTGGAGCAAGTTTTCAGCCTTTCACATCAAAAGCAAACAGTCATCTCATTCCATAGCCCCCCCCCCCCCCCCCTGTAATTTTCAGTTTTTTCTGCAAATCCTGATCCGCCACTGCATACTCTGTACTTATCTGATGAAATGGGCCCGTTTTCCGAGAAAATCGCCATTGAAAATTCTACCCGGGAATTTCATGTTTGTACTATGGAATTAAACATTACAATTTACTTTTGATTTTGGCATTATGAAGAAAACCTTCTGAAGTTTAAGTTTTAAACCTTACTGTCTTTCGAGTTTTTAAGTGTAATTGTAAATTCCTGAATATAAGCTACAAAGTCCTACGTCTATATGTGAAACGCAAAAAGTCGTTGTTTATGACGCTCTTCTCGTGGACGCCTAGGTCAGAAATACCTTTTCAAACACAAATAAGTGAGCCTCTGGTGCACAAATGATCTAGATTTTTATATAATACCACAGTTTTTATGATCTTTACTTGATTTTGGTTCAAAATTTAGTCTGTCCAAACAAAATTACATAAATCAAAATCAAATTTAAACATCATATTATAACCCAATTATATAACTGATACTTAATGGTTCTCAATGTCCACTAATGTCACAAGAGCGTTGCAGTTCAACGATGATATGTCCTCACAGCAGAAGACTTCAAAATGACAGCGCCCAAGTTCATACAAACTCCTCAGTATTATATTCCAAGGGAATCTTCTCGTCCGAAGGTAATCTTGTTTCACAGGCAGTTCAAGACATCAAGGTTAAATTAAGTCCCTCGAACGATAATAATCCACAGTAGATCAGTCCAAGGTAATCACCACCACCACGATTTCATCTGTCCCCAATTTGGAAATTTTTTTTCCTAAAGTTTGATTCCAGCACTTTCGGCTTCAAGATGACAGTAAGATAATTATAGCCCTCTGCTCCACTGGAAATTAAAATATAATAATCCTGGCACTGTGTGAGCTCAAATCTACCTTATTGTTCCAGATAAAACTAGCTATCTTCTAGCTACTTGTTGTATGGATGCCGGCAGAGAGTCCTTCCAGTGAAATCGTATTTACCTACTCCACAGATGATTCCTCCTCCCTTTCTAAAACAATATCCATTCAATCATCCTCATCATAACATAACCTCACTAGCATGACCAATCGGAATTCTCAACCATTACATCACTTCAGTATATAACTCGATGGGGGAATTCCCGATCTTGCAATTTTTTTGATCTTTTAAAGCATAAACAAGCTTCCCTCAGTTTAGCATCCTTGGGGAACTCCCCATTTCCCTTATTGGGCAATCTAAACAAGGTGCCTTAGCAAAAAACCTAGGGGTATTCCCCCTTTCTCTCTTTCTAGAACAAAATACTTTTCCCGTGAGAAATCTCTTCTCAAATAAATTGAGACAATAATATTTTTTAAAAGTTTAAATTTAATTCCGAAAAATGGAAGGCCTATAACAGTGTATTTTTTGCACATACATTTTTTTTTAATGTTTTATTAATAATTTCAATATGGCCGTTCAGATCGATGTGAAACACGTAATTTTCACGCACGAGGCAAGATACGACGCACATAGATAGATCTGTATGTGAAAGCGTAAACAGCTTGTTTTTACGAACAGTGTTGATTATACTCCTATTGAAATTATGTGTAGAATGAACAACACAGTATGTGAAATCGCGATAATGCAGTTTTGAGATTCTTGATCAAAATTCCTCAGTTTAATATCTCACTTTCAGATTGTAAATTTGTGCATGTGTAAACCATAACATTTTAAGTCATATGCAAATATTCTCAAAAAATAGAAAATGTCAGATAAGACCTATGTGATGTGGGCAAACGATTTGATTCCATCCATCATGTGCTGTGTGCATGTTGTGTGCGTCCGTAGCGCTTGAAGGAATATGGAATTATGTGGTTTAATTTCAGAACTGCTGTGCTTGCGCCTTTTTTCTTCTTCAGGAGAATTTTTAGTAACTGAAAATTCGAAATGTGTCAAATTGGTCTACTAATGTAGTTCAATGTGTACGTTCCTCCTTATAAAGATAGAAAACAGTATATATTTGACCCCTAGGGTCCACCAACATTTAGTTAAAGCACTATAGCCCTAAGGGTTCAAGGTCATCCCCTGGGGGACTGTTGTTGAAAGTGGTGTCAAACAATTTCTATTGTCACATATGAAGCACAACTGATTTGGTGTTGCAACCATTTGCAGCATCCCGGAAAAATAATTGGTGCCCCTTGCACTTTTTGCCATATAACTTATCCAACCAAATGCATACCAAAAATTGTAGATCTGGAATTTAATTACAAATTTAAAAAAAAAAAAAAAAAAAAAAAAAAAAAAAAAAACACTTTTAAAACAAAATATGAGCATCGGGTAAATTTAACCCCCTGATGACCTTGAACCATTATAGGGGCTATATGTCCCGCTTTAACTAAGGTTTAAACCTAGCAAATATATACTTTTTCTAATTCTTAGGTTAGTGTATATTAAAACCCACTTGGACTTGATTTTCCCAATTTTTTCTCCTACATACTAACATCCCCCCTCCTTGAAGGGGGCGCAGTTCTGAAAATTTGAACCCCATCACTTTCTGACAGGCTAGGTTTCCTGTTGAATCCAACAGCAAGACAATACTTTTAGCACAAAAATATCCTACGCAAACTGTTTTAAGTCGTACCATCCACCCTTTCACAACGAACAGAGTATGTCTTGGAACCATAATTACGGTGCAAACTAGAGTTTCACCTATCACGTGTCCCTAAAAAAAATCAAAATACTGGATTTTTGCCCTGATGTAAAGCCTTTCCATCAAATTACCCCATCGTGAAAGGATTAGTTGAGACATGTTTTTTTGGTATACCAAGTGTGAAAATTTCTAATTTCCCGTTAGGAGCCCATCCGAAATTCCAGCCTATGTTTTATGTTGAAATATAAGCAAAATCAAAATCACACCTTTTCTCTCTTTTAGAAAGACATTGCTGTACCAAATACAAGTTGAAGAAATCTATTGATTAGCTAAATCTATATGAACTTACTATTATGACGCTAATATTTGGGCCCTCAAAATCTCTTCGTTGCCGCACCTTTAGCTTACAGTATTCAAACTATAGGAATGTAATTGTAACACTCATTATTTAATTCTTATGACCTAGTTGAGAATGTTGTTATCCCATTAAAAATCCAATATTATCCCCTTGTATAAACCTTGCTCTTTCAAAGACCGCAAAAAACTTTTCCAAAGGGCACCTTTGGATTTATTCTATGATGCATTCCTGCTCATCTGGTACAGAACTTGGATTATGGGTTAGAAAACCTCCTGTTCAACCACCCACTTATAAGGGATTGAAAGGATTTCTACTAGTTACTACTCCACTTTGAAGGGAAACAGACAACAGACAAGAAAAATAATGACAATGTTTGTTTAGCTAACTGCCAGAGGGAATAAAATGAGCTACTTACATTCACAGGATAGATAGCAGCAATGCAGCATTGCTGATGCAAACTAACTGACTCGGGGTTGCGATCAGGACATCAAAGTTGCTGAAGACAGTTGTCCCCGTAGAATGTATTGCTCACTAAAAGTATGCAACAAAATATTATCAATTTTAAAGAGGATTTGGCCACCACCTGGCACCCTGGTGGTCACACATTTTCCAATTTGAGATAATTAACCTTGAAAGTCCCGCACATGAGCATTAGAGATTTTAGGAGTAGCAACACTCCTGGTTTTGCATTTATAGTCTTCTTTATTATTTCGCCTCTCATTTGATACCACCCCGTGGCCTAATTACAATTCACACAAAGATGCATAACATGATCTTTCATGTGGCAAAGCTATTTCCGATGTCATGTTTTAAGCAACCAGCAATGCACTTATTAATTAGCTCCTTTGCAACCAAACATGCCCCCTTTAATCTTAAATTGCCAATGTCCCTTTGATCCCAATTATAATTTACACAAAGATGTATATCCATATCAACCTGTCGATGCGCGAATGAATTTTTAGAGATACACAATTAATTGCATATATACCATATTTATAAATAATGCACTTTGCTATGATGGGCTTTAAGTAGCAAGGAAGTTTTGCATATCCAATGTTACCATTTAAAAAATACAGCAATTAAGCATGTTTTGGCATGTAATTAGGTCATTTTCCCCCTAATAAAATTTTTCTTCCCCCCCCCCCCACCCCCGCCCATTTGGTAATGCCTCAGATAGGTTACTCTCAATAAAACTCGAGCACTAACCTAACACCCTTCGTTGACCACATCGGCAGTGCAAACCAAAGTGTGAAAGGGTTATTTGAAACCTAATGCTTTGAACACGGCAAGCAACTCCAGTCCCGCTCAACGATCAAGATTTTTGTCAAATTTTGTTTCAAAAAAGGTCAAATTATTTATTTTCCAGGGCATAATTTCAGAATCAAGCAGAAAAAATACATCTACATTAGTCCAAACAAGCCTAGTCTTGGCTGGTATTATTCTTTTTTAGATGGCTTTCCAAATGGCAAAGCAAGCATTTGGGGCCCAATCTCTAAAGCCACTGACTTATGGGTAGACTTCATAAAGAGGTCCGCGATTGATGCAAATGAGTTATTACATGGATTCCGTCATGTGCTATAGATGTTGTGCAGTAGTGCGTAACGGAATAAATGGAATCCCTCTTTGCATCAAATGGACGTTAATGAAACGTCACCGACTTATGTGCATAACTAATACAGGAATTTGGCCCGTGTCAATAGGGTTATTTCAAAACAAACCTTCCTACTAAATAACATTCGATAATGGATTAAACAATCATTCAGATAATCTTCTCAAGGGAGGGATCTATTTCTAAATAATTACAAATCAGAACAAGCTTTCCTCCTTCCTCGTCAATAAGATTATCTCTCAAGAAGAATAACCCTATTATCCACTAGACCCTTGGTGTTAGACTCCTGCAAAGTGAATATCAATCAAGCACCATTTGAGTTTTGAATTGAGAAAAACAAAGACTCAGGCAGGCTCACCAGCCCTTATCAAAGCACCATTATTTTTCATAAACTGGTGGCGTGCTTCTCATCCTTTATTGCAAATCTACTAAGTATACGCAATTACTTGATTAAGTGTGTAAAAAGAGGAAGGGCATTATTTACGCGAGGATGCCTATTAAGAAACTATAATTGTGCAGTTTCTTCCTCGGCTTCGGCATTTTGGACCAAGGTTAAGGTTTTAGGAGCGTACAGAACCTTAAAGCTGACTCAGAGATTTCCTGAGGAGGGCTTAAATCAAATTCCTTCATAAAAAATCACAGCTTTTGTTATAAAATTCCCGAACCGGAAATTTTAAACCGTATCCCTATGGATGGATACGACACATAATGTTAACTGCATCAAACAAAAATTGATTCATCTCCAATTTCGGAAATTGTGCATTTTAGGTATACAATCCTTAGTTCTAGTTGACTATTTCTTTTCATTCTTACACAAACCATAATATTTCGAAAATCCTCTGATCAGACTTTAACAGACGTGACCTGTATTTAATAAACCTTGTCACCCCTACCTAAGGGCCCCCGGTTACTACCCCAGGCCATTTGCCACTATTAACAGTGTCTGCTATCACATACCCAGGTTCCAAGGATCCTATGTAACCTTCCCCCCAAGGTCCCTCCCAACTACCCAAGGTCCCCTTCCAAGTGTCCTCAGAGCCCCTTTTCCCCGCTGCTACGAGCATCTTTCCCAAGAAAACTAAGATTCTCCTTCTCTTCTAACACAGGTACCCACTTTCCCAATTACCCCAGGCATGTGTTTTCCACACACCTCCACAACCTATATACCCAAAAGTTCCTTTTTCCACCACATAGCCCCATTCCCACTACATGCATGGTCTCTTTCCAGCACCCATCATGATGCCTTCTCAACTAACCCAGATTCCCGTTTTTTCCCCCCCAAAAAAATTTTTATACCCCGGTACACTTCCCAACTATCCCATGGTTTCCTTTCCCAACTACCCCAGGGCTCTCCTTCCAACAACCCCCGCAACCCCACCTTTTCACGTACTCAGTTACTATACTTCATGCAGCCGTTCTTGAGATCCCCTTTTGCAAAAATGTTTGCTAATTTGAGCCCATTTAGTTTCCAAAGCCTGCAAATTTCCCCTGCAATCCAGTTATTCTAATTAGAGACCAAAATTCGCTCCCAGCCCCTAATTCAGAAGTCGGGCCACACACATTCCCTACCCAGACAAAGTTCAGTGCCTACCCCCCCCCTCCCAGGCTCTTCCCCTCTCACTCTCAGACTCTTATCCCTGACTCACTCTCTGATATATTCTATTTGTAATCCTTTACAGCCCCACATTTTATTCTAATTGCACACAGTCATTTAAATACCTCAAAACAATATTGCAGGACATCATGTTTAAAGGTGATTTGGTGTAAATCAGAAAATGACAAATCATCAAAAAATCAGATTTTTGCATGTTTAACAAGTATAGGTATCATAACATACCCTGAAAAAGCTAAGACTGAAAGCAACCTTAATAAGGGCCAAAAACGGACGTGTTAGTCATTACTGTCCATACGGAACTTACTAGAAAAACGTAATTGAATGGAGGTTCACTCTTTGGACACTGCCATTTTTTTGACTCTTTGGGGGGGGATCACTGATCGTGCCTTTAAGATATCAAATTGGGCTTGATTTTTTTTCTATTTACAACATTTTTGGGTTAAAAACTCTGTCCCACAGCTTATCACCTAATTTGTGGCCACTTTTAACTTCTTGTTTATGATAATATTAAAGCCATGTAACACTTCCTGGCCCCGAAGGGCAGCAATTTAAAAATGTGGGTTTTTGCTTTTAAATAGCTGTCACATGTTTACTTGTAATGGACTTGTTGCTTATTGATTTATCAATTGGCAGTTGGTTTTTTTTTTTTTTTTTGGAATGAATATGTGTATTCAAAAGTATAGTTATTACTTTCAGTTGGTTTTTGAATAAAAATGCAAATAAAATTAAATAATCACTTTGAGCAATATGGTATGAGTATTCAAGCTAAATTATGTAAAAAGTTATGTTTTCCATATAATCAAACCCACGTACTGGAAATCTTATGCAATGTCGTATGTGTATGCCTATAGAGGTAAACTTATATTATTGAGTTTGGTATTATTTGTTTTGATTATCATTCCTATCAGACATTTTCAACACATCCACAAAAACAAGCATAGAAAATAAGAAAGTTCTGTTGGCTTACGACACACCAAATTATTGTGCGATAATGTCGAAAAATCAGTTCAGGCACTGGCATCATGTCTTAATTTTGTAAATAATGACGACAAATAAGTGACAGAAATTCACCAGGAATTACAACCCACTCTACAAGATTCAACCACTAATCGACATAGTGGCTGAAAATTGGAGGACAGCTGTTGAGCCAGCCAATGCATGCTTCAGTCGATGGAAAGATGATCCCATTTTGTGGACTGGTGTGCAATTTCGGCAATACATCAAATCGAAGTATCATCGGTATGGTGTGAAGGGATTTGCCCTCTGCGATGCTGTTACATGTTACTGCATCAAAATACGACCATTTACACTGGTCGTCACTATGCATATGATCGAGATCTGGGGCAAGACTGTAGTGTCGTCTAAAACTGGCCCGCGACATGCCAGAAGGGAATTTTTGATAAAGACAGCTTTAACTAGTCCCACTTTGGCTACGCAATGGATGCACTGACTATGGGGCACGGCCAACACAAGATGCCGGAGTTCAAGGATCGCAATGCGTGCGGCATGCTTTTAGTACTGTCCATGACACTCAATGAATGAGCGCCAGAAGCGTTTTGCAAAGCTAATGAGCGCCTTAGAAACATTGGCGATGAGAATGGTATCAAGTCGCACACGCTTTACCATCATGATGGTGCATATAACAACTTGCGAGGGGTCGATGGACTAGCCATCGAGTAATGTCGTTGCTCCACAGCCTACCATACAAAACAACAGGGCAATAAAAGTTGTCACGACACTGTGCATGCACTATAGTAGGATAATCAAGTAGAAAAATGTAAGATTTTGTCTTTATTTTCTATTCTTCATGTGTTGAAATTGTCTGACGGAATGATTTAATCAAAAAAAAATAATACTCAAACTCAATAATATAAGTACATCTATAGGAAACAAATACACATTGCATAAGATTTCCATAAGGGTTGATTATGGAAAACATAAACTTTGAAATAATTTACTGAAAATACTCATAACATTTGCTTTTATTCAATGTGTTGAGCCGCCCCTCTATGACCGCTCAAGTTGAGTCGTAACAAAGACTTTTCGCAAATATTCCCTTTTTCTTTGGTACTCACTGATTTTCGGATAGATTTATTCGAAAAACTTATAGTGATGTTGTGGTCAATTATGATGCATGTGTCGCGGAAAATAGTTCAAAGAGTACAGTTTATTGGCAATGATCAAAACCATCAATTGTGGGTTTTTGGTAACCGATTCAAAACCAAGCGAATACAGCTGGGAATGTAAAATGGCGAACATGTTGCTGCTGCTTAAAACGGACCCGGTGAATGAAAAATCCATGGGGCTGGAATATACATGCATCATTTGTCACTGTGTAGGATTATTGGAGCTAGCCTGGATAGAAACTTACGTGACTGTGCTGAGTATGAGAGTATTTGAAGATAAGACGGCTACGGGTACTGATGTGATACGTGTACTATAAATGTGAATTACAGTCATGGTAGTGACGAGGTGTATTGTAAGTACACGTAGTTTCATTGCATGCGTTTGCAATTGCCATGGTTCGGCCCAAAAGTTTAGCCTTAATGGGCCAGTATGTTGGAGGGGCCGTCAATTTGTCATGGTAAGAGCTGGGTACGTTTCCGAGGTAAGTTCTTGTCAAGACTAGGAGGTGCGTGTCCCCTAATTTCTCGGCGTGAATTTGTGTGTGAACTAGCTAATGTTGGCTTGCATTTTGGACGTTTGCCACACTACACGGTGGTCCCATGAGTCATCATATTTATTTAATCTTCAAAATTACTTTGTCATTGAAATTAGAGAGTGGCACTTTGATCTGGTCACGGCAGCAGACGAATAATTTGATAAAATGATTGACGTATGCCCTGATGTTTTTGTTGCAGGGAAGATGGGGCTGATTAAAGCGGCGGCCACCATGACTTTTGCTGGAATTTATTTCTGCAGAGCGGCTACACTAGAATTGTGAACTAGGCTTCTTCTGGCTTGGAATTTGGGATGTGCGGCCACACTACACTGGGTCAAGGATCATATTTTTATTTAATGTTCAAAATCCTTGTCATGTGAATTAAGAGAGTGGCAATTTTGGACTGGTCACGGCAGTACGAATATGTGATTAAAAGGATCTGACGTATGCACTAGTGTTTGTGCAGGAGATGGGGCGGGATTAAAGCGGCGGCCGCCAGGACTTTTGATGGGGACTTTTATTCTGCAGAGCTGGCTACAACTGCACTCACGTACCGTTTACGGACTCCCTCACACTCCAGCTGTCAGAGAACTTTTCATCGTGATTTTTGGTTTGTTGAATCGTATGCTAATTAATTAGGCCGTGCAAAAAATCGATATGGTAATTTTGAACGGGCGACGTTCAGCGCTATTGACAAGTATCTGAAAACGTTTTCATCGATGAGTTGTGCGGTGCTTACGATGACGACCTACTTTGATTGACACATTAATGCTGACAGAGAAAATATCAATTTGTGCCAAGACGCCTCGATTCGCTCGGGCCTCACGCCTTCCTTCAACATGCGCGAATAAAATGAGAGGCTTC
>JAMKCH010027972.1:0-21850 GCA_023653785.1 Ophioderma brevispina | reverse complement strand
GATTGATTTATCAGGAAATAATTTGTATAGTTTAGATGTCGACCTGATCTGGGGATATCCTAAGCTTGAGGAATTGAACCTGTCACACTGTTCTCTAACTAGGATTTCTAGCTCTACCAAATACCAATACATCGATCATTTGAGGTAAATGTTATTGGTGGAATTACCGAAGACTAATAAGACATTTGGTCACTCGGTATTTGCGGATTCAAACAATTTTAACAATGAGATGTGAATTTCCAGCTTTTGAAATCATTTAAAAATGCCACTATGACTTCAACATCCTTTATGTAAAGCTGGTTGAATTGGGGACGGTGGCCATCTAAACCTGGTCAGGTTAGGGAAACACTCCTTAAGCAGCACTTTTTCACAAAATATGAAGAATACGGATATAGTTTACACATAAAAATAACATACCCGATTGATATTACAATCACAAAAGTCACAGACCGGTCAAACAAGGTGGATGCCGTGGGAATCAATTCCGACTTGTGTTTTCTTGTGTTAAACGCCATTTCCGTCGTCTTGAGGGCGCACATTTTTTTAAATGTGCCAGTGTCTCTTACAGAGTCATGCAATATCACCTATATTATGCGCATCATCTTTGCGAGAATTGTATCAATAGATATTTAGACATTTTTGCAAAGATTACGATCATCTTTTTTCTTGCATTTGCAGACTTCAGATTCTTGACCTTTCACACAACAGATTGAAGGAAATACCAAATGAATTATTCATGATTGTCCACTTGAAGGAGCTCAATCTTGGTCATAACCAAATTGGAACTAATCGGGGTCAAAGTGGTTTTATTTCCCTTGATCAATCAAATCACGGTTAGTGGTAAAATACAAACAACAATATAATGTGTTTCCTCTCATATTGTTAAGGAGAGTTAAATGTTACTTTAATTATAACAGATACATCTTGCAGTTACTGTCCATTTTCCCTATTCACTGTGCACACAGTGCATTCAATAGGCCTATGACCTGTCACGCGTACTCTGTGCTTAACGCATAGGACATGAGAAAACTCACGTCGTCGCGAGGAAAGTGCTCAAGGGATTTTCTTCGTAGAAGCTCTAATTGTAGAATATATTATCATCAATAACATATGTAAATTTTATTATGATAGAACATTCAGAAAAATCCGAAAATGGTTCATTTATAAAGAGTGGTATTTTGGTAGGGTATAATGCTAATACTCTATGTCAAAAATCACCAGTGATTTCTGTGCAGATTCAAGAGTGCGCCATGGACAAACGGTTAGACCTATACTCTTCGTAGAAGCTGACAACCAAGATAATCTTATTTTCTATAAGGTGGTGTAATTTGGTTGACATACGGCACTGAAAAATATCCGAAACGACCATTTCTAACAAGGCTTCCAACATGTGTAAAAACAGGCCTACTCGCCAATGTTCATGCACACAGTGTGTGGGTAATCACTCATCCATAGCATGTCATTGATCAGTGATTGGATGGTGCCCTGTGAAGTGGGAATCATTTACATACGATCAAACTTATGAATGGATTCATGTCACAATGATTCGGTTGGGTGGGCAAAAGGTCGAGGCCCGTTTACAGTGGACACTAACTGCACTATGAGTTGATTATAACCAACTAAATCTGATCCAATAGTTTTGCCAGTTTTTGCTTTAGCTTGATACAATGGGATGGTTTGTATACAATTTGGTAAAGTAGCAGAATAAATCAACTACAAACAAATGATGCATGATCTAAGATTTTTGATCTAAAATTTCCTTTCTTATTCCTATCAATTTGTTGAAATTTCGATTATGTTCCGAAATGGTTTGCTCCTAACACACTTTATGTCCAACTTTAACACATAAGTGTATCGACCCAACATTTTGTTTTTCCTACGCCATTTTTAATAGTAAATTATGTTTTGTCCAAAATTGTATGTGATTGCCTAAATACCAGTTACGCATACCAAATATCAAATTGACCACGGCGTTAGTATACTCATTAGCATAATTAAACATTTTGGTGGCGCTATTCAAATTTGTTTGCCCCTTCGTACTGGAGTAACTTCTTTTTTAAATTTTCATTTCAGCAATGTAAATGCATTTATGTTCTCCTACTTTGAGCCAAATTTTATGAAAAATGTCCTTCGAGAAAGTGGTTCTTAATTTTTTGGCGGGAGAATTTGCTTCGCGTTGTAAAAATCGGTCTTTGGACAACCGATTTTCATTGTTTTCCTGTTACGTGGTCGTGTTGATGTACTCCATCAACGACCAGAATTTTGGTTTAAAAAATCCACCGGCAAAGTGGTTTTCAGAGGAGGGAGGGTGGACCCCTCCTTATACACTAACGGGAGTGTGGAAGACCTTACGCGCTTAAGTGTTAAGAAATACTTTTTTTTTTCTCTTTTCACAGAGCACATCCAGTGCACTGTGCATTTATATGATCTCATATCGACATGCATAACGTTACATAATTGTTGCATACAATATATAAGAGGATGGTCCAAAAGTGACAAGGAACAGTTTGATATTACACAGACATGCCTACTTGCTAAAGTACTTAAAACTGGATAATGATAATGGATCACTATTATCCCAAACAGCAATCATTAATTTAAACCAGGCATGAGTATTTCTAATGTACATGAGCCATACAACATTCATTTTTAAAAATACATATATCAAGAGGCTAAACATTTAACCTTGATCTAGTAGCATTAGAGACTGGGGAATATCCAGATGGGTAAAAAAGGACATGTACTCAAATATCCCACTCAGTGAGGAGTTAATATTAAGTCCGGTACTAACCGAACTTCTAAGAGATCAATTTTGCATTTCCAGCTTATCTTACAACATGACCACACACGACCTTTGACCTCACATGACCTTTGACCTCATCAACAAATGAGGGATCCCAAGTTGCACTCATGACTCAAGTTTGGTCCCAATTGAACTTCAACTTTACAAGAGGTCCATTTTTTTCATTTCCAGCTAATCTTACAACTAAATCTCACATGACGCTTGACCTCAGCACGTGACCTCTGACCTCATCAACAAACAACAAATGGGGGGTCCCATATTGCACCCATGATTCAAATATGGTCACAATTGAACTTCAACTTTTCAAAAAACAATGTTACATCTTCAACCTAGCTTACAACCCGACCTCACATGACCTCCGACCTCGACATGCGACCTCCGACCCCACAAACAAGTGAGGGGGTCCCATGTTGCACCTATAACCCAAACCTGGCTCCAACCGAACTTCAACTTTTCAAATGAGGTCAATTTCACATTTTCAGCCCATTTTACAACTGGAAATCCGACCTTAGCATGTGACCTTTGATCTCATCAACAAATGGGGATGCCATACTGCAACCTCGACCCGAGTTCGGTTTGAATCCGTCAAAGTATGAGGATATTAAAAGCAAATTTTAACCCCGTTTTCACAACAACAGACAATCACAACAACGGACAAAGTGTCCTCTGCCCTGAAATTTTTTTTGGTGTCTTGAATTAAAATGCTAAACCTGACGCTACAATGCCCACTATCCGCAGTGCTGGCTCAAAACAAGGCAGTTTTTTTTTCCAGAAATAAGGCATTTGGGTTTCATAGTATGATATATTACATCCCATTCAGGGCTAAAACATCAAGAGGACAAATTTAAAAACATGAATCTTTCACAACCCACAGTTGAATCTACTTTTTTTTTTTTTTTTTTTTTTTTTTTTTTTTTTTTTTTTTTTTTTTTTTTTTTTTTTTTTTTTTTTTTTTTTTTTTTTTTTTTTTTTTTTTTTTTTTTTTTTGGTAAGATAAGCCATAAATAATTATTAAGCGGCATACATCCTAACTTAATACAACATAGTAGAATTAGGGCGTCCCCACTAAAAAAACGGTCCCGGGTGCTTTTACGATTATTACACATCCAAACCAATCACCGCATAATCCCAATAAGCCAGTTTAATGATACCAAAGCACAACATTACTATGACAATCTTAGCCAACAGTAGGCACTTTTTTAACCACATGACAGAATACTCATCATATCATAACCTGCTCTTACCTTCTGTGCATATATCCAATGCAAATTTGGTTTTAAAAAATTTGCAAACTTTTGCAAACCGGAGGCTTATCACGCTAACCATACAAAGTTATATGGTATCCTATTCAGATTCTCAATAACAATCCTAATTTCTCACCTCAGAAATAAGAAGAAATACTTGCGTTTCCAAACTTTTATTGAAGCGACAAGGACCTATGCCAAACACCCCCGGACAATCACAGTACAACAGATACTCCCCCCCCCCCTTTGGGTTCCTTTTCTGTCTTCAACTCGAATAATTTGATATTTTCTGAAAAAATAACGTGTAAATTAAAATATAACAAAATATATATAAACAATATACACAAAAAAATAATTCTTGTTTGTGTGTTCCAAGAAAGGGTTATTGAGATTTGTGTAGATATATGTAGATTTAGGTTGATGGTGTATAAATAATTGGCGTTGCTGGATTTTGCTTTCATTTAAGAAGTCAACTTCAACCAAATGAAGTGGTCACACTCTTTGGATAAGGGGCCTTAGATGAATTGACAAATTTCACGTTAAAGGTTATCTAAGATTAAATACGGGTATTGCTGATTTTGGTTAGGAAAATGTAAAGTGCTCTCATTTGAAAAGCTAGAGAGATAATAACGGCGATATTTTTTTCAATTACATCTTTGTACCATTTGGTAGTTCTATATTTTTTTATTGTGAACGAGTCTAAAATTGGCAGTTCGGACATATGAAATTGAGCTGAATGATAATTGTTTACTATATAGGTTCCTGGCGGTGCTGTATTGCAAAATCTCGATATGTCCACATAACCAACTGAGTGAGATTCCATCTGACATTCAAGCTGCATCAGAGCTCATGAAATTGGAACTTGGAAATAATAGGCTACAGGCTTTCCATCATCATGGGAATGTCCACTGGTAACACTTTATATCAAGATTTAGGGTTTATGTTATTTTAAAAAACTAATTGTTAAAATTAAATTCCTGATAAAAAAAACATACCCAAAATACATTTTTGATGTATCCTAATGTATTAAAGGTTTACATTACTTTGATAATGAAAGACACGTTCAAACAATTTCAGTACATTTTGTTTTGCAATTAAAGGTATCAAAGGTATCAAACATCAAGAGGTATCGCATCGTACAGAAAAGCCTCTCGACGGAAACGTGCAAAAACATAGTCGAGTTTCAATTTGTTTTTAGATTTGGGCTGAAAATGAGTGTATTTTGGACAATTGGGCGCCTTTTGGAAAATTCGTTCTTTAAAGTGACAGAAGGAGATTTTTTGGAGGATACAAATTTCTCTCAAATTGCACTTGATCGGTTGTAGACCACCTACCAAGAACGTTTCGAAGGTTTATTGAACAAACAAGCACGAAAGAAAACCGCAAACCTTGTTTTGAACTGGTCTGCTATCCTTATCGTCCCTATAGGAAATCATGCTTTGAATTTCTGTCGTGCACGACAGAAATTTCTAAATCATCATCTTATTACATAAAGAAGGCGTATTCGGCTTATTCACTTCGGGTGTGATCTTATATATTGCTAAGCATTCCAAATATGCTAAAAAAACCCGGGCTCAAAAAAAATTAGGGCGCTTCTATCTGGAAATCTCCTCATGTCTCTTTAAAGTTCCAAGTTTGGGTATGCTTGGTGCTTAAAATGTAGAAAGCAAGAAACACGATGGACGGACCATCTTGCCTTTAGGCGTAGGTAACTATTTCTTTAGCTTAAATAAGACTACTTGTTTTTAAATAACAAAATATCATATCACTTTCTTAATTAATAGGAAGATCTAGCAGCACAGAAAAACCAAATCTCCACAGTTTATGATATGCATTTCTGGAGGTGCACACTCCAGAAACTAAATCTAGCAAGTAACTGCATTGACAAATTTCCTGAGCCTATATGTGAGCTTTGTGCTCTGGAGACTTTAAATCTACAAAACAACAAGATACGAAACATACCAGCTCATTTAAATTGGAAGACATATCGTTTAACTGTTCTCAATCTGTCAAACAACCTTCTATCATTTGTAGAAGGTGACATGGTGCGCAAGTAAGTTTGTAAACTATTTAATAATGCTTTGCAAACTGCACAGTTATTTTAAATATATTATCATATTAAAAATGTCCAGCCATTTCTTTGATAAAATTGTATTTATTCTTCTGCAATAAGTCTATAATACACACTGTTAAAAATGTCCTTCGCGTTTTAACTGTCAGCCGAGACTCGAAACATGCAAATAACTGTAAAATGGGACTCGAGACGTGCAAATAACTATATGAAAGCGTCGTTGTGAGTCCCAGCTGCCAGTTAAATTAGGTCCCCAGGAAATGCAAATAGAATTGATGTGGTTTGTGTCAAGTCTACAATGAGGAACCAGAAAGCATTCAATATTTGGGTTGGTGATGACATCATTTGTGGTAGCATTGATTTTTCAGAGTGTAATAGAAAATTCCAGGTGACTGGTGTGAATCTATTCATGACACTGACTGAAAATCAATAGTTTCACTAATGATGTCAGTATGTCACTGGTAGTGTATTCTTTTTTCTGGCCCTGTTTATTGTAATGGAATGTCCCATAAAGATTTGGAGTAGGTTTATAATCTCATTTCCTGGGATCTTTAAAACGAAGTTATTTTACTGAACATTTTAACAGTGCAGGCTCAAATATATATGTTTTCTGTTATAGTTTCACATTTTAGTGTAATAATCTTATTACTACAATGTCAAGTGCAATAGACCATTTGTACGATCCCCATAATGCATCTCGTATTGAGCCCATTTCCATCCGGGAGCTTGTCCCGGAGTTCATGTTTACAAAATATTCTGTTGTTCGTTCGCGTCGCCGGACAGTGCCTAAAACTACAATACAAAGTACATTTTAACGTGAAGTTAATCTTACAGAAATGTAGAAAAATTTCAAAGGAACAAAAAACAATGTTGACATTTACGACAAAAGGTGGCAGTTTCGATTGCAACCGTGCCCTAATTGTCACCTACCGGACGAATACAGTTCAACTGTGCAACGTCCAGCCTCGAGGTGATAGTAGGCCTAGTATGCTAGGCCTGCATAGTATGCTATGCCTACATAGATAGTAGGCCAGGTATGCTAGGCCTACATATATAGTCGGTCATTCTGCATGGCCAACAAGGGAGCGATAATCTACATTCATCACCCGATATACGACCAGTCAATATTCGTTTTCCATACAGAATACATAGTCTTTGTTCACTGATTGGTCAAACCTACATCCAGTAACATTTGTCTATTATTTAGTGTCCCTAGTCTTCCTTACCCTAGCTAGGCATGTTAGGTGATAGGCCTACCCCAGGCCAAGACCAGACCTCTTTTATTGTGGGGAGTTTCTGCAACCTGGAAACTCATCTGTAAGCCCTTTTCTCTGACACACTTATGAATTCTGAAACCGTTAAACGATAAATCCTGGCTTTATTCCTGAAGGGTTTACTAAGTCTAACGTATGCAAGGAAAAAGTGTGTCATATGGGTCAGTTACGGAAACCCCCTTTAGTGTGTTGTCTGTAGTGAACACATGACATATGCGACATTATATTTAGGAGTAACACACGTCTTTTTTAATATATGTCTCCAATAATTACAAATAATTTAAGCAAAATAATTTTAATTTTTTTGTCGTGCTCTTGTTAGAGCTATATATGGTGTTTTCACATCAAAATTCAATCGACGGGTAAGTAATGGGAACAAGGTTATAATCTCACGGCTCACCTTGAAATAAGGATTGGGTATATCATACTATTCATACTTTGTTCCGGCGGAACATTTGACAGTACGTCCATGCGGTTTCAAACCGGTTGACTCTATGGTGAATTTCGTACCAGAGGCTACATAGTGCACTCGAAAGCGTCTGTTTCTAATGAAAATCCATGTAATTAAAACCACAAAAGATTTGAATACTCTTTTATAACCGATTAATTTACTTCATTTTATTTTTTTTTTAGCGTTTACCCCATTAAAACAAAATCACATAATGGCCTTTCAAGTTGAACAGTCCTTGGACCCCCCCCCCCCTCCCCAATAATAAAGCTGAACTCCCAAAATGGGCATGAAAGAATAGTATTTAGGCGAAAATCTAAGCAAATGGCCTATTCATGATCCATTAAATTATTGGTGTACCTCTACGATCAGCTGGGCGTACGCGTAAATAAAATATGTTAGTTATATGCCCGCCTAACGAATCCTATTTGGACACGGTCGCTCCTTATATGGAAAAAACCGCACCCGCAAATACGCTCGACAATACTCGTACCTTTAACCTATACTTGCTTACGTAGTCAGCACGTTCAGGGATTGGTGAGTTCAGTTTTGCGGAGGAATATCTTTTTTTATTATAAAGTGGATTATAATCGCTTAATCGCATTCGGCAATTCTAATTTTACGTGGCGTTCAATTACAAATTTTGTTTGCGTCACCGAAGTTTAAATTAGAAAATGACGGCCAGATGACGTCACTGTCAACTTGAGCCGGAACAAGTATAATACCTTATCACGGTTGCAATTAATTGTTCTTGTTGTGTGCAGTGTTCAAGAATGCAGTCTCAAGTGGAAATTACGACTCACTTAAGTGGCAACGGGAAAGAAACCGGAGGATTGGTTATTTACAAAGCAGTGTGACCGACTCCAGAGAAACACCTTACGCCTTTCCTGCGATTTTAAATCAAAACTGAACTACCTGGACCTGAGTAATAATAACTTACAAGCCTTGCCCAAGAGTGTCTGTAACTTTCGGAAAATATCCGGCTAACGATATCGGGGTAGCCTGCCAACCGAGCGTACTTTATAAGCTGTCCCAAGTGGCATCTTCTTATAGGAGTGAGATATAAATAATGTTCCAAAATGTTGCCAATTCAATGCGGCATGTCCGAAATTCCAATGCCAGCAAAACTTTATTAATATAAAGGTAAAGTAGATTTCCCTTAGACTTTCGTCATAGAAATCAAAGAACGTACGAAAATTCTTTGTTTGTAGAAACACATCTATGCACAGACTTCCGAACAATTGGGTCTTTTCAAGATTTGTTTACGCTGGAACTGAACGGCCTACCAATAACAGATCCGCCAGATGTGTTTACGATCTTAAAAAACAAGACGAAAAGCCCGCAAAGCATAGTCTTGACTCTGAAGGAAAGACTGCTCGTTTGCCAACCATATCGGGGAGTGAAAGTGATTATCGTGGACCAAAAGTGCTTACCTGAGAATATCTAGGTTCTTATTAAAAAAATTGTTCTAGAATCACAAACCTGAAACATGGTTTCCAGCATTGAGTCCTTCTGAAGGATAAAACAGTGATTTGCATGAACTTATTTTACTTAGTAAAATAAGACACGTTTCATTTTCGACTAATTAATATTCTCAGTGTTTAGTATAAAGAAAGCATGTCACTTTTCATGTTTCCCAATATTGAAAAAAAAAAAAAAAAAAAAAAAAAATAATAACGAATAAAATGTATGGTGATTAATCTGGTTCCAGAATTTCACATTTTTCACGAAAAACGGCAAGACTGAGACCACTTCTCTCTTTATACCTCTAACTGTTGGGGGTCACACACCCGCGGTGCGAGGAAAAAACTCGACCTAAACATTGATTTTGAGGTGGACACAAAAGCCACCATACCCTCATCTTTCATAAAGGCAGAAGTAGGAAGTTATCACCATTGAACACCCGCGTCGAGTTGTCAACGTTATGCCGGCGAGTTTGCAACGTTGCAACGCTGTGCCGGCGAGTTTGCCAAGTTTGCAACGCTATCCGGCGAGTTTGCAAGTTTCGAAATACGTGGATGTTGGGTTTCCTACCGGAATCATTTTTACCGAAATTCCTGTGCCACAATGCACCAAACGAATGTACGAGTAGATATGTATCACTCATGCACGCTCGCGGTTTAGTGCGCCTCCTTTAAACTTCTCGCACATTTTGTGGCGCAAAAATTACAAGGCAATCAAAGAGTACTCGTTACTGGTAAAATTTATGTACAGCAAACGGTTTTCGCACAGTTATGACAGAAAAATGACCATATGACACAAAACACCACAGAATACACATGTGCTATTTATTTTATATAGAGTGAGCGTTGTTGGTAAAATTTCGGTAATGATTAACATCCACGTATGCTATGCCGGCGAGTTTGCAAGTTCGCAACGCTACGCCGGCGAGAGTTTGCAAGTTTGCAACGCTATGCCGGCGAGTTTGCAAGTTCGTTGTTACGTTCGTTGCGAACTTGCAAACTCGCCGGCATAGCGTTGCAAACTTGCAAACTCTCACCGGCATAGCGTTGCGAACTTGCAAACTCGCCGGCATAGCGTTGCAAACTTGCAAACTCTCGCCGGCGTAGCGTTGCGAACTTGCAAACTCACCGGCATAGCGTTGCAAACTTGCAAACTCGCCGGCATAGCGTTGCGAACTCGACGCGGTTTGTCAAACTCGACGTTTTATGTCCGCTCAAGCGTGCCATACTATAGCTTTTATTCACCATTATATTGAGCAAATACACCCCCTGTATTTTAGTATGATTTATTATACCCAGAACATGCATGGTCAGCTGTTGTTAACATGTGCCCTTCCAAGACTACTGAACTGAACCCTTGGTAGATTAGCATGCCTTATGCCATAGTGTATTATTAATCTCTGCAACAGGGAATCAAACAGATGATTAATTTTATCGTATGGGATTTGAAAGGAGGTTCAGAGCAGCTTAATGTCATCAACCAAACATTTCTCACACCACATACAATCTATCTGCTAGTGTGGGATGTTACAAACGATGAGTTGATAGATGAACTTTCATCTTGGATTTCAACATAAAGGTTGGTTATAAATTGTTGATTTTTTTGTTATTATATTATTCAGAGAGTATGTCGTTTTGGGGTGATTGTACGCGGCAATAAATTTTATTGTTATAACGTTATATCTTCACCACCATGTTTTATTATCGAAGAGAAACCTTTTTCAAACAATGTATGTACCTGGTGTCTAAAAAAAGATACCCCTCTATATCACGAAGAGAAAAAAAGTACAATACACATCTGAAAAGGCAGTTTATTAGGTTTCCAACACCAAAAACAAATCCAAAAGGACACATATTGACCGAGTTATGGCCGATTGAAAAATTTGTACCACTTCTTCATTTATCCACCGATTGTTACTGTTTTAGTTGTCATTAAACAATACACATTCTCTAAGCACATTCTTTTGTTTATGGTTTCTTCTTTTGAAAAGGTTAGTTTCAATTATTAAAAATTTCAAGATCTTGCTTCATTCTTCTTTACTGCGCTGCTCTGCCCTGCACTTGGCTGCTTCTAAGATGGATGCAGGCTTGCTCTCTCTTTTCCATTTCAGTAATCGACTTGCTAGCCATTCTTATCGGATATCATTGGAAATTACCAATGTTGCAATCTTGCATCTGCATAACCTGACAAATCCCCAAGGAAAAAATCTCCATCTATTTACAGTAGAGATTCTAGAAAAATCTCTGAGCATGTAAATAGTTCAGCACCATCTAAATTTAGCATTAGGGAAATACCACTTTTCTCTTGCATGATATTATTATAATCAAGTTAGGTACTTTCCATATTAGGAATCTTTTCTAAAGTTACATAGAGAAAATATTCAAAAATGAGAATACTATTACATAGAACAAAAATGAATATAATATGAAGCAAAAATATTATTATCATATACAGCATATGGCTCGTTATTGTAAAATCATCGCAGTAGGATCTCATGCCGAAAGCCGTCACAAAGTCGGTGAATTATCTATCCTTAAGGGACTTCTAGCTGATAAATCTTATCCATTGGCGGCTGAGCAACGATATGTGACACGACGTTCTTGTTGGCTAATGCATGGCGGCAAAGAAAGCCAAGGCATTCAACGTCTGATGGATACCATGTACAAATGTGCCGAATCTATGCAAATTACATTACAGCAGATGGAAAGAACATTCCACTGATTGACGCATGTTATGGTAGATGAAAAGTAATGTGTTTTTCTAACTCGATTAATGAGGGGAGATTTGAAAATCATATCGCGATCGCTCGCGGTAATCTCCATTATTACAATTTATTAATTGACTCAAGTATATTAAATTATACTAGGTCCAACCGTAACAGGCCAGGCGATAACGAGGAGTATGTTTATGTGGGAACTCCCACTGGCGAAAATGTGAGTGTTATATCAGTTTTAATCTTAAATTACAATTGTGCAGGCCGATAACAGAAAAAAGTATTCAACTATTAAAATAACCAACCCCTTGTCCTAAAATCACTCTTCAGGGGTTTCTAAAAATAATTGGATCTTAAGATTGTGTGAAGCGTTGCAGTCTTGTTGAGAAGCTTTTGGAAAAGCACGCATGCATTACCTTACATACCATGCTCTGGTAAATGTTTTAACAACCCCCTGCAAACGCATATTGAAACCTCTCTATAGAATAAACTACCTACGATTTTAAAAAAACTCAGACAACAATGAATGCAGGCTGGCCTGTCAATGCCTGGACTTACAGGTAAATCCAGAGTGGCAATGGTTTTTGGGGTGTATGATAATTATAATAGGGCTGTTTTGATATTAGAGTGTCGGTGCGCATGGCTACAGAGCGCATAGCCGCTCTGTAGCCATGGCGCTTATGTTCAAGGGGGTATTATTTTGGATATAGATTATTTTGGCAGGGGAAGTTCTGGAGTTTTGAGTTATGCACAGGTTTTTTAACAGAAGCATAAGATGTGTGAACTTAACTTCATATTTTTGTCTTAATTTATCAGTGAGAGTTGACTGGAGAGATCATTTGAACAAATGATTTAAGAGATGATTTTTTTGTAATGTCACGGGAACCAAAAAAAAAAAGAGACTTGCCATATAAACAACGCATTTAGCAGTTTCACAAATTACGTTTGGAAATCCCCAATGCCCAAATCGAGCAGACGTGTCCAACCCTCCCCTGTACATACCACATGTATAGTACCTCACATCTTGATCGATTACCCTGTGACAACAGAGATACCGAATGCTTGCTGCTTTGCGCCGTTTTGTAGTTATAAACGGTACCGAGATGAATAGTTTGGTGTCAACGTGTCAGGGTAGTGCAGGTCACGTGTCTGTATCAGAATCAGTGTGTTCTTCGGGTCGCCGATATATAACAAAATAAATCCGCCATGGTAAATCAGGTCTGTACAATGACCCCTGCCCAAAGTGTTCTATTATTGTGTTTTTTCAAAAGACAGAACCAACCGTATATTATGATGTCTAAACCGTACAAAAATTTACCTTTCCCTACTGATTCAAAAACCGACGTACGATGACGATAAATCCGTTGTTTTTTCCAATGTATGGGTACACCGGAGCGGTCATTTTTTACTGACGGGTCCCCGAAGCAAAATAAATAACCAATGCAATGCCGTGACGTCATCAATCTTTCTTTTTTCCAAAAACTTTGGCTGTTAGTTCCGCATAATCAATTCCTTTTTAAATTCAACATTCTGTATCTTGTTCTTTCATAATTAATATTCAATTGTCCGCCGTCCCGGCATGCATGTGAAAAAGATGGGTCCATCTCGAATACAAAACTGAAAACGGCGGTAAGTCAGCGCAGCTAATCCCTTACCGTGAGACTGAGATTGAGCAGACGATCTGCCCGTGTTATTGTAGTCATGCTTACAGCCCCTTGCGGCGCGGGCTGGGCGGGGGGTTATGCTGGGGGTCCAGATGTAGGAATGGTTTTGGGGGCTGTGGAGAGTTGGGGTCAAGGCGTATAGGTGCGCTTGGCTACAAAGTGCATAGCTCTGTAGCCATGGCGCCTATGTTCAAGGGGGTATTAGGTTTGGTAGTATATTTAGAAATGCTATTTTACTTGTATTACGATTTTAGATAATAAGTGCTTGAATTTTGACAAATAATGGTGGAAAGGAAATTAGAGTATCAAAAATTGAAATATCGCAAGGATGAGAAAACAATAAGAAAAATCGTAAATGATATTTCAATTGCAAAGTTACATTTTCGACCATAACGGAAGGTTCAGATTGTTGTCAAACAAAAAGCAATAGAAAATTTTCCTCAATTTCAATTGTAGTTTTATTTTAGATTCAGAAGGGAAATTGCACATCAAGAATGGACAATGACCACGGTGTAAAGGTAGATCGAAATGTTTATAGTACTTAACGATAGGGGAGTGCCATTTGATTATGCACTGGGCCCCGTTATTTTGAAAAAATAGCTGGAATGTACGGATTAGAAGTGGCAAGGACACAGCTCACAATTATGTCTATTGAAGTTGTTTCTGTGTTCACCGGATCGAAGATTTGCACTATGCACGTAATGGCAAATGTAACACACAATAATGAATGTTTTCCTTGCAATCTTTAACTCCAAATTAAAATAATAATGAAGTAAAATTTCACTCCTAGATTGGGGATCGAACCCACGATTTTCGGGTTACAAGACGCACGCCACGCAATCAGAGCCGAGATGTTCTCTCTTTCGTAATTCTTAAATCAGCGGAAGGGCACTACAAATTAATCTCGACAATAGCTTTTGTATAAGTCACGCCATAAAGGGACGATATATATATATATACAAAGTCACAAGGTGTTGTGGTGTAGGATATAAAAATTATTATGTTGCGGATATCCCAGAACGCTCCTGGGTCGAATACATAACAAATTCAGGAATGTTAAATTAAAAACACTATCAGTGATTCACCCGAAAGAGTCAAAATATTTGAAATTTGCAGTAATAGTTTAAAAATCGAAGGTTAAAGTGACATGAGGAGATTATTTTTAGGATAAGAATTTCTCTCAAATTGCACAGGATCGATTGTAGACCACCTACCAAGAACGTTCCGAAGATTTATTGAACAAACAAGTACAAAAGAAAACCGTAAGCCTTGTTTTGGACTGCTGACTAGCGCAAATTGTCCCCATAGAACACGTGCTTTGACTTCGTCGGCACGACAGAAAGTAACTAATCATCTATATCACAGAAGACGGCGTATTCGGGCTTATATTCACTTCAGGTGTGATCTAATATATTGGAAAGCATTCAAATATGGCAATAAAACCGGTGTTCGAAAACATTTGGGGCGCTTTCTTTCTGGAAATCTCCCTCAGTAGTCTCATTTAAGTCTGTATAATATCTCATAAGTTAATTTTTGTCAACTGAAGAATTGGCAGAAAAGGAAGAAAAACGGCAGTCTTCAAAGATTTGACTCTCCATTGAATTACGTGTTGTAGTAAGTGTCCGTTCGGACAGTAATGGCTAAAATATTGGATTCTGTGCTTATTAGGTTGCTTCTGGTCTTATCATTCGCAGGGTATGTTAGGGTACCCGTACTTGTTACAGACATGCAAAAATCTGATTTTTGAAGATTTTTTCGATTTTATGATTTAGCAAATCACTGATAGTGCCTTTAAGGTCCATAAACATTACTTTAGGCCAAACCGGCGTTGAGCGTTGTTCCAAAAACACACCATTAATGTCAAAACAGTGCAAAATTTATCCTTTTCCACGTGTTTATTAAAACAGATGCGTAACTCATATATATCTGAGTGGGTCCCCCGGGGCCAAAAATAATACTTTAAACAATGATGTGATGTCCCCACTTTTCAAAAAAGTGGCCTGCATACTCATAATAAGAGTCCAATACAAGAACTAACTGTAGAAATTCATACTTTAATAATATTTTCATGTATAACCGGTTATTTGAGATAATGAACGTCCCGTGATCTTGCTATTTGATGACAAAAAAAAAAAAAAAAAAAACCGGTTTTTTTTTTTTTTTTTTTTTTTTTTTTGATCGCTGTCGCGTATTGGCCGCACGGCGGCGGGTTGTTAGCGTCGAGCTGAGATGATAAGATAATATCAGTTACTCCTGCAAAGTTCACACATTATATACATCCACATTATTTTATAATCATTGGAAGCGATTCAAGTACAAATTCTTTTAAGTAGGTTTGATTATTTTTCTTTTCCATATTGTCTCTTTAATGTCCATATCGTCACTGTGCAGCGTTCGTGGACAATAAATAAATACGCCAATAAATAAATAAAACACGGTTGTATTATGATTTTTATCAAATTGATTGATTTAAGAATTTGGTGTGTCCAAACACAATTACAATGACAATTATGATTAATGCATACAATAATATCCTCATGATTACTGATACATGTACTTGTTTTGACAATGCCCAAAGCCACTCTATTTTAACAATGACGTGGCGAATAATGTCCAGAATTATAAAAAAAACGTTGCAGTTCAACCTCACAGCGAAGATTCCAAAATGACAACATGCAAAGTCATGTTAATCCACTAGTATACAATCCATTGGAATCTTCTTCAGATAAGTGTGCTTTTTCGGAGCGGTATTGGAAGATATCTTTGTCCAGCAGTTCAAGAGCAATACAATAACCCTAGTGTTACCACTTTTAGGAACCCACACTGGAATCCCAAAACTTCGAGAATGGAACTTGAATATTAAACCTACTTATACTACATTTTAACAGATGGTGATGTTAAATGGATTACGATATATTATCCGACAGATACCGCAAGCATTTACGCAGATGCAAGAAAAAATTACCGAACTAAGCTATAGTATTCTTGATCAGAACGAGACACCCATACTGACAGAAGAAGAATTAAGACAAACGTTCAAAAACATTCAGAATAGTCAACGAGAATTTTCCCATGGTGAGTTGTTTGCCCGAAAGTCACAATTACAATTGTTAAATATATTGCAATTGTGCATAATTTTAATTTCGTAATACTTCATTTCGGTACATTGCCGTTTGGTATAAACCGAAACGATTCGCTGTTGTCATATATTTTTTTGTAACTGAGAAAATAACAGGGTGAATTAATCATCAAATCTCTGAAATAAAGAAACACCATGGTAAGTATAAAGTTGAGAAGTTCATTTTTTCTGATTACTCCGGTGAAATTCAAGATAAAGGAAAATATTTTCTTTTTAATAATAATATCATAATAATAATTGTATTTTTAACGCGCGACATATCCACGTAAACGTGATCAAGGCGCTTTGCGGCTGCCATGAAAGGCGCTCAACATATCAGAGAAACCATAATACCAGAACAGATTTATGCCAAGAAGCTCGATTTTAGAAGCAGGAGGAAACCGGAGTACCCGGAGAAAACCTGCGGGAACGAGTATGGATCAAGAAACCAAATTCACATAAAGCCATGTTTTATGTTATGAACAAAAATGTCTCCGAATGTGATATTACCTAGCACGCTCCCACCTATGGGCCCATTTAATACATATTTTGCTTCCACCGTTTTAACTCAACATTTGTAATGGATGTTTATGGTTGTATGTTTCCGTGTGGGGGGAGAACACTCATACAAATATTGATCATCATCATTACCCATCATCATCATCAACGTCCATCACATCATCATCGTCCTCGGCGTCGTCGTCATCGTCATCGCCTCGTCTTCGTCATCTTCATCATCATCTTGCCTCGCCATCATCTCATTAATCTCATCATCCATTGATCTACTTTCTACTTTTATACGCACACTTGCAGCTGTGGCATTATCCGATAGACAACCGGGCCTCGTTCTGTAACATGAGACCATACCTACCGCTTGAACAACCTATATTTGATCAAGCCAGTTGGTTGTCTTGTTTGTTGAAAGACATTTCAACTTTAAACTCAATTTACTCTTCAAAGCAGCCAATACAATAATGCCAGATCGCAATATCGACGAGTTGTGTAAAGAAGTGGCTTGGGTGCAACCGATTCGAAGACTCCGTGCAGTTACTCGAGAGATTCTAACTTAGGCGGTTTAAGAAGGCCTCTACCCGATTCTCGAGTAAGTCAATATTAATTTTTAATAGAAAAACGATTACAGGTAGCGACGTTATTACTCTTATATATCTAGGCCTCCTCGTTGTCTCTGCCCTGGGGGGCCCTCGTATCCCAGGTGGAATATGGTCGTGTACAAAAACGCGTATTAGGGGTTGTTTTTTGAGATCAGGCGATGTACGCGCGTACATTGTTTAGGTATCAAATCGTCAAAAATTCAAAATAAGGGGTATGCTTTTTCAACGTCGAAAATCCGTGTGTTAGGATGTGATTTTTGAGTACTGTAAAAATTAACATTGAAATCTGGAAAATAGTGGGTTTTGTTCCCGATTTTACTCTTTGATTTCACATGGTAGATTCCCGAGTGATTTTTAAAACCCGTTTTCACCAGCAGCCTTATTTTAGCTTATTTTCTCATGTCGTCGCCGTCTCCTACATATAAAGCCCTTATAATTTGGAGCTTCTTTCAATGTGCGTGTTAATTCTAACACTAAGAATAATCGTTAGCTGTAGGCCTATGTGCGTAGAAACAGCATTTAACGCTCTATTCCTTAGATTTAATTTTAAGTCTAAGGTGCTGAATTATGACAAACCTTATAGGATTTTTAAAAACATTCCCTTTCAGATTCAATATAAATTTTTAAATATTTTCTAACAGTTTTTAACTCATTTAAAGGTTTATTTTTCAATCAAACCTTATTTTAAGTAAGCCTTTTCACGGATTTCAATTTGAGTCCACAACATGTTTTGTCACTATTCCAGTCTTGGTAGACTTAAAAATAAGTCTAAGGATTAAGAGAGCTAGGGTTTCTGTCTCTATTTATGTCAATCCAAGAAGGTCGTGATATTTAGTCCTGTTTTTACTTAGTGCATTAAATGCGAAGATCCGGGAAAACTGTCAATTGCGCAACCCGATACCCTTTAATTTCAAAGAAATAAAAATTCAAAAAGACTTGAAATTACAAATGTAATTGAAAACTTATAGGCTGTTATAATATGTAAAATGAATCCTTGTACACAAAGAGTAAATAAAAAAAATAACTTCTCATGAAATACTGTGTAAAATTACTTTAGTGAAGGCCATTTTATAACGTACTCGTTTAGGGTAGCAAATTATGTCGAATACTTGTTTAGGGTGTATGTTTAAACTGTCATGCAAATTACCTTGTTTAGGGTTTTAATTTAAAAGCCACCACACTTGTTCAGGGTAAGGCACATTCAAGGCCCAAAGTACTTGTTTTAGGATAGCAAAATCAACCGAATACGTGCTTAGGTGTTTTTTGCCAAGTGAAATACTCGCTTAGGGTACGTTTGGGAGCCATACACGGCATGCTATCCACCTTGGAATACAGGTGGCCCCCCCGGGTGTCCTCTGTTACTGTTACAGCCAATTAAGCGAAACCGGCATTACAGATTCGTGATGCATTGTGGGTAATATCACGCCGATCTCTGGTGTCCTAAAATCTTGAAACATGACGAGTTTAGCTGCTTTAGTTTTCCAATGCGATGAACTCGGCCGTTACCACAAAAATGCCTTGCTTTTGAGTTCGAATGCTGCTTGGTATTCTTCAATACCTTTGTCCACATTTGATAACCAAAAATCACGAATTGTCTTTAAAAAACCCGCCTCAGGATTCATCTATAACTATATTGATTACAATTATTTACTATGATCCATGTCGCTATCTCTGGTGGCACGTGATGTCGCTATTTGGTGCCTATATTTTGTGCAGAATTTTGGTTAGTGTATAGACATACCGCTTTGCTCCACACGACATTCGCTGTCATTACTGACGTCCGTACGGATACGTATATCCCTGTTATCTAAAAATGAAGAAAACGTAAATTGAATTGAAACCAGCGTTTGAAAATTCTCAGACGGGATAATACCGAAAGACATGGGGATAGGGATGCGGCCCGTAGCGATTGCGTTTCCGTGTCTGCGAGCAGCGTCGAAGTACCCGACAAAAACGTTCACTTTTCTCGCTAGGGTTCCTATAGGTTCAGAGCCAATTACGATAAATAATCCAACAAAACATAGTACCGGGCCGCTCTGCAATCAACATCTCCATAGAACCCCTTCGCTTTCGCGGAGAATATTTGAGATTTAGTTTCATTTGCGGACTGATAACGTTAGTATCTAACGTTAATCTCTCGCGCAGTAACTAATTTAGATAATATCTTTATCTTTCGCATCTGTGACACAGCTACACCCTTTCCGGACCGCCGTACGCCTGTCATATGGAGTCAAACGCTTTTGCTTAGCACTTCTATGAATTATAAACTGGGCTGACATCACTGCATGGAGATATTGATATGGACGCTAGTTTTGAAGGGTTTCTTTTAAATTCTGAAGCAATGACACATTGGCAGGTTGTTTGGTCATCACTTAAGATTAATGAGTTGCTTTTACTTGGAAGCACTTGTTCTTGTGGTTAGGGTATTTTTAAGATTCAATGCATGTCACTACTTTGTTAGGTGGGCACAGACCACAGCTTTTTGTTTCTGTTAGTATTTATTAAGATAGGAAACTGACAACTCGCGAATCTAATGTCCAACGAAGTACGTTTAGTTGTGAGATCATAGCATTTCAGTGGGATTAGTTCATTTCTAATCATCATAAATAATAACATAGGAACACGTTGATACATAAGGCGCAAGAAGATATCTATTTGACTGCCTTACTTCTTGTCGTCATTTAATATATGGCAACCACTGTGTTTGATCCCTTGAAACATAAAGACAAACTTCACTCAATACATAGACAAACATGAAAAATGACTAACTCCCATGTTCTCTTATGCGCTCTAATCAAATTGCAGTAACTCACTAGGGTCCAAACTGAAGCTTTACATAACCATATGAATAAAGTTTGGAATTTTTCTATAATGAGGACTTCATATGAGCTTAGCTATTTCACACACTGACTAGTATATGGACACCATTATGTACATCTAATGCACACACGCATTTGTTTGAAAAATAAGGGCGCCCTCCTTGGGAAATCGTTGAGTCAGCCTTTAAGGCCGACTCCAAGTGAAAACCTGGAAATATCAATCTGGCTACATTGATTTGCGCAAGGTTTCAGACTTGGGCAACTGCGCGTAACAAATATACTAACGGAAATGGCTAATTACACCTCCAATGTCAATCATTTTAACCTCTAATATAATACTCGTAAATTGGCTGAATGATCCCACCATTCATAGAGCTGATAATCTGATAGTCGCGGGGGAGCACTCAATTTTTTCAGGTAGGGTGTGCGGGCCCCAGTTCCGATCTTGGGGGCTTGTGAACTGCTTTTTGTCCTCCGAAAGTAGGCGGCTTTGGGAACTGAAAATGTGAGACATTTGCAGTCTTGGGAGCTGAAATTTGGCAAAATTCACTTCTGAGGCAAACATTTTTCTGAAAAGGGACCTAAGTCATATTATTTATCACAATTTTTGCAGAGCGCCCCCAATTTTTCTCACAAAAAGTTTGAAGATTTTAACACCGGTGCAATTGGTAACTTGCTTTGTAACATGCCCCTGTGAAAGGTTAAGCTTGAAATGTCTGTGTGTCTCACAAACGAAGGAATCTTTGTAATATATCTTAGAATATTATTATCGACTACTGAAACGGCCCTTGCCTATGGACATATCTGGGAAATAGCGCCATGTTACGTGTTCCTACGCTCATCCATTAGTTGTTTTTTGTTCAGGAAATCAGTTTATTGAGGTTATTTTCTCGAGGTTGGCACTATTTCATCATGGACGGGGCGTAGCATTTCCAGCTTCTGCCGTTAAGTCCAATCTGGTATCCAATTCTAATTACACATCGCTTATTTTATGATACATACGCATTTTTAGCATTTCGTTCGCGTTTAAGTTTCCTAACAATCAACCATGTAAACTGTGGCCAAAATATCAATTTTTTCAAACTTGGGGCGCTGCTTCAAAAATGTGCCATTGTGGCTT
>JAMKCH010027971.1:0-37795 GCA_023653785.1 Ophioderma brevispina | reverse complement strand
GCACAACATTTTTAGAAATGCATCCAACACAAATACCTTTTTGTTCATATGAAGCAGCTTGATGAAAGAAACTCAGAACAGAAAGAATTTTTGAAAACGGACGCAGTTTTCAAATTATGCCCAATTTTGTTTGCTTATTGTGACATGTTTTTCAGCCATTTTGGACAAAAATAGCAAAAATGGCCAATTTCACTTTTTTTACATCAAAAGAAAAAAAGAACCAAAAAGTTGTAGATTATTAATACTCCTTTCCTACAAGTCTTGTGGTCCAACTTCAGGAACCTTAGCAATTCAGGGCTATTAATGCTTTCATTAGTTCAGAATTGAGGGGCAAATATTCAAATTAAGTTCAAATTTTTAACATGGGAAACATCAAAATGATGACTAAAATGACCAATTCTAAATGATTAACATGGATTTCAGGCTCCAAAATAAGAATTAGGGAGGGCAAGGCAATTTTGCCCAATTTTACAAGGGCACCAAGGCTCTAAATGTTAAAGGATAGCAAATATTTTTAAGAGGCACCCAAGGCAAATGGTAGGGGCACCCTAGGAAGGCAAATTTGCCTTAGTGCCTTAGGTTATTTGGAGCCTGGATTTTACAAACACAAAATTTTCTATATTTTGGGAGTTTCAATTTGCAAAATTGGATGTTTGAAACAAATCTGACATTTCATATGAGCATTTTATTTTAAATAATTTAAATTAAGCTTATTTTTATGCATTTTAATGGTAATGATGAAATGTCATGTAGCAGCTATTTATTAATCAACGTATTAGAAGCATATAGAAATAGCTGCCTTTTTGAATAATATAATTTTTGGTAATTCCGGGGTGTTTCTGGTGAAAAATTTCAGAAGTGTTTATGTTAACACATTCTTTAAGATCAACCGTTCATGTGTTATGTCAGAAAAAAATGTTTTTTAATTTTGGAAATAATTAAATAGTGATTAATTAACGACCCTAATTAAAAATTCGAAATTTATGATTTTTTTTCTGACGTGGAGTCGCCTTCACCAGAGTTTCACCTAAGTAACTTAACAGCTTTTTATTGCAATTTCTTATCAGAAACACAACGAATTACCTGTTTTAGATGCTTGCCTTTTGCGTAAAATATACACGGTGCAGCATATTAGGGTCAAGAGTCATCTAAGTTAATGTAGAAGACTCCTAACTTGGTCAGATCATAGATAAACCTAAATTTTAATGAAGGACACACTATCATGCTTTCATCTATCCTATTTTTGATACATTCTGACCCAATATTGCTGGAAGAGAAAGAGCCTTTTGAAAGGGGTATAAATTAGATTTTTGCATATGGCTGAACATTTTTGCACCTGGCAGTGATAATGAATGCCTATTATATGCCTTTAACTATCTATATTGAAGTTCCAAAACACTTATGTGCATCAGCTATGACATTTTTGTGTAGCCTTCAAATTGCGACCACTGACAACATCACCTCCATCTTACCAGATTCCTTTCAAAGCTTCACACGGTGGCTTTTCACGAACACTCTTCTACCTTTAGCACCAGTAATATCCAATTTTAAATGCATGAATGGCTTAAAATAGCAATACCAAATCGGGACTTAGTCACCGGTCAGAATCTTACAAGTCTTGGAATTTCATTAAATTTCACTTCAAAAAAAGAGTTGATGAAGATATTTACGACTATCATGTTGTTGATAACACTCTAAGGAATACTTTCAAGGTGGAATCAGGTAATATTTATTTGCGTGAAGCGTGAAATTATTGGAGAATGTGAGACAAAAATTTTGTCATATCAGTTACACACTATTTTGGCATGACTCCTCCTTTGATTAAGTTAATGGCATTATGATAATTGTACATGGAGGAGTCATGCTCAGCAGGACTAGAGGTTCATAGCGTGTTTACTTTTAGAGTTAATAAGGCCTAAATATGCACCTTTGTTCATTTGGGGCCAAATCTGGGGAGAGTCATAACTCCAAAAGTAAGAACATTTTTATGGTCCATCTTTTGGTCAATCAGAGTTACATAGTAGAAGTTTAAACCAATACAATTATGAACACATTAGAAAAGTAATAAGGGAGGTACAGCCCCTTGAAAATGGTAATTGTACTTTTTGGGGAAAGAATTTAGTATTCTGCCACAGGCTACGAATTTGGCAACGTTAACGGAATAAACCGCATGTTAAAGGTGCCGAATTTTAAGTGGTGGCAGAATACTAAATTCATCCCCTTTTTTGATACATTTTGACACCCCTGAAAACCAATGTTGACATTCGACACCACCCCTCTACTTCAGATATGTTGAAGATATATCATTAAACAACTTTCCTTGAAAGAACTAGCTTGGTGTCTGTATTTTTTCACAACAAAATACACACTCAAAGTTACCATACAAAGGTATATGTGACCCAGAGGTCATTGTACATGCACAGTGTATATCACCATATACATTCTCTGGGGAAATCAGCAAAAGTGTCTTGTGCTGAAAACAATGAAGACATCAAAACACCAAGCTGGTTCTTTCAAGAATAGTTCTTTGATGATGCATCTTCAACATATCTGAAGTAGAGGGGTGATGTCATATGTCAACATTGATTTTCAGGGGGGCCAATATATGTCAAAATGCAAAATTAGGAATTTTCAATAGGCTGTAACTCACTTATTAATTACCTTATGTGTTTTATTTATTGTACTGGCAGGAAATCCTGCAGTGTGACTCAGATTAACAAGAAAATGTACATTAAAAATTGGTCCCAGATGAAAGATATTGCATTTTTACACCGAAATAACTTTAAAAGGAAAGGAGTTATCACATTTTTTTTATGCCAGATTTGAATTCTACATCAACAAAATACCCCAGATAGTGATTTTCAAAGTTGGGGAAGGTTCCATTACAAGTTTATGGCCCTCTCAAAATTGTCTTTCGCATCGCACAGCATTTTTGATGGTGACCCCCCTAAATTTCTGAGTGTTCCTGCAGGAAAACGAAAGGCAGTATGAAGCTCAAAATTTCAGGATTTTCATTTTCATTTCATATCTATCATCACACCAAAAAAGAAAAAAATCCATGACATGCTGCGGTGCACATCTCGAGTGTTGACACGGAATTGCCCAGAGGGGTGTGTGCGCTGAAAGGCTTTCTTAGATGCGATTTGTTGTTCTCAGGTAGTTGGTTACTACTTCTTTAAAGAAGTGGGTGAGTTTGAGGACAGCATTTTTGGATGTTGAATTTCATTTGCCATCAAGGTCGGCTTGTAAACAAGAAACATCAGAGTTGTCGTGGATGGGACGATAACACAATCATCGGCAAATAAACGAACCTCTGATGAGATGTTATTTGGGAGGTCGTTTATGTATGCCAAGAATAATAATGGGCCGAGTATGGTGCCTTGCGGAACGCCTGATCTAACCTGCACCCAATGTGAATGATCTCCATCCACGACAACTCTCTGTTTCCGTTTAGTTAAGAAATTAGATATCCAAGTGTGTGTCCTTCCAAAGCATTTCATCTTGTACAATAATCTGTTATGAGGAACACAATCGAAAGCCTTGCTAAAATCCATGATGATCATATCAACAGGGACGTTTTTATTCAAGGATTTAGCAAGGTCATCGGTTGTTAAAATGAGTTGTGATTCGCAGGATTGCTGCGATCTAAAACCGTGTGCCGGTCTGTCAACATTTTGTATTTACTATGATGCATGATTTTACTATGTATAATATGTTCAAATATCTTGCAACTCATAGGAGTTAAGGACACAGGGCGATAATTAGCTGCAGTGGCTCGGTCGCCCTTTTTAAATATTGGGCTGATGTTGGCTGTAAGCCAGTCTGCAGGTAGATCACCGGACAATAAAGACTTATTAAAAATATGAGTCAGAGCTGGTGACAGTTCTGTAGCATATGATCTTAGCATTTTTGTGCTCACACCATCCGGGCCAGGAGCTTTGTTTTCATCAATTTCTTGCAACAATTTCAACACCCCCTCTTGGGCGATAACAAAATCTGGCATTTGTGGATAATTGTGATGGCTGGGAAAGTTTGGCATTGGTTTCTCGTTGGTGAACACAGGTTCAAACTGGCTGTTCAAGATTTCTGCTTTGTTCTTGCTATCAGAAATTAATTCACCATGGCCATTTCTGAGAGCTGGAATACCAATACTATCTTTCCTAAGTTTTTTAACAAAATTCCAGAATTGTTTGGGTGATTCAATGCAAGATGAACGTACCCATTTCCAGTATGAGTTCTTAGTTTCTTTTTGAATGGCCTTTCTCATGTTTTTGAATTTTTGTTATCAATCTCTAAACCAGTAGATCTTGCACGCTTAAATGCTCTTTGCTTTTTCCTAAGTAACCGTTTGATCCTGTGAGAGATCCATGGAGTGGCATTTTTCTTAGAGGAATGTTTGAAAGGGATATGTTTATCCATACTAATAAAAATCCCATTTTTAAAGGTATCCCAATCTTCTTCAGCACTTGAGGTGCAATTGCTGGTAATTTTGTTACTCAGGTCTGACAGGTCTTTTTTCAGGCCCTCTACATTAGCTTTATCATATCTGTAAATCTTTCTTGGTTTGGTTACTTGTGGCCTGGGATGAGAAAGAAGATCTACCAGAGGGATCCCATTGTGGTCACTGATACCGGGAATAATAATACAAGTGTTGGGTTGTTAGTGAGAAAAAGGTCTAAAATCCTATCCTCACGAGTCAGTTCCGTGACCATTTGCTCTAAATTAAATTGGTCTGCTATATCAAGCAGTTGCTCACAGAAAGCTTTCTTACTTGATCCTGGGCGAACACTGCGGGACTCCCAATCAATATCACCGAGGTTAAAGTCACCACCTAGGCATATAGTAGTACCCTTGCTGATGTTAATACGTCCTAGGGATGATCTTAATTTCTCGAGGTACTCTGGGTCCTTATTGTCAGGCACTCTGTAGAATGATCCAATTAGCACATCTTTATGACCAACCATCTGGATACGCACCCATACAATCTCGCAATCTGTATCCAGTACAATTTGGTGAGTACCAATTAGATTGTTAGGGAGTGCGACAAAGACACCACCTCTCCTAGCTTCACCTGGTCTATCCTTGCGATAAGCATTGAAATCGGCTGGGAAAATTTCATTGTTAGATATTGATTCACTAAGCCAGGATTCGGTCCCTATGATAATATGTGGTTTCCTTGTTTCAATGCAAGTGTGGAGAGATTCCTTTTTGGCATGGACACTCTGACAATTGATAATGAGAATTCTAAGGGTTCCTCTTTCAACTTTCTTGCTGGAATTAAAAGTTGAACTGCAATCTTTTTCAATTGGAGATGAGGTAACCTTTGGTGAACCAATCGATAATGCTCCGTCATCGTTTAGTGAGGGGAGGCTACTAAAGCTGTTGCTAGTCTCAATACTTGAACCACTAAACAAATGACAAGCAGAATAGTTTGGCACACCACAGGCTTAACAGATCAATATCACCCTAGATTTACCTAAGACCTCATAAGTTTGGGTCGACATTCCCATACAGTCAGTATGGTACCAGCCATCACAGCTGTCGCACATAATACCGCGTTGACCCCACTTGACGGCATGGGTACAGACTTGGCAAGGAAATTTAGGTTTATATGGACCAGTTCTAGCACGCCATTATGAAAGCACAGGTCGCCATTTTTAAATGGAAACTAGGCAGAGACTAGGCAGAAACTAGGCATGTGCATGTAAATTTAAAATTTGTGAATCAAAAATATATATATTTTTAGCTTAATTATTTCATAGAAAGTCATGCTGGAATGACAAAATTTGAGCCAACTGTCAATAGCCTAAGTACCAGAGTTCGCTATGAATAAAGGCTAGTATATAGTAACACCAGTGTTTACAATTAGCCTGTGCATGTAACTTTCACAATGTGCATGTAAATTTTTGAAGTAACATGCACCAGTGCATGTAATTATAAAATTGTAATTCGAAGCCTGATTAGACGTACGGATGACGATCAACGAGTCTATGTGAACGAGCTAGCCTAGTAAATGTACACATGTATGCGCTTTCCCGTATTACAATACATGTAACTCACCATCGGATTACATGTAAGCACAGTCAAAAGGGAATTTAAATCCACAAAGGGATGATGAATTGAGTATTCTGCCACCGCATCCTTCAACATGGCATGCAGTTTATTCCGTTGAGGCTTCTAGATCTGGTTTACTACAGTTCCACACCCCAGGCTGCCAAATTCATTGGGTGGTGGCACAATACAAGTCTTTCCTGTACAAGTCTAAAGAGACACCAGTTGGCACATTTCAATTGCTCTATTTGAAAACTGTTTTCTGGAAAAAATACCAGCATGGTAGCTATAGATTTTTTTATTTGTGAGTGCTGATGATAAAAATGCTTTTGATAAGAATATCCAGTCATGTTGAGGGCGAAGGGGCCGAGCAGTCTAAGGTGCTGAACTGTTGGCAGGGTATAAGATCGACCGAGCGGCCCTGGTTCGAGCCCAGCAAGAGTCTGGTTTCTTGGTCACACTCAAATAGTTCCTATAAGGTCAGAAATTGCATCAGGCAGCATTTATGTGGTGTGTATATGGAATTTCCCCTCACTCCCACCCACTGCATGGAATGTGCAGCTATATGCAGTGGGTGCCCTGTGCCTCATGGTTCAGAGAGTCATGTAAAGCTGTTGGTCCTGTGTGTCAGTGGAGTCAATCCTGAGCACGTAAAAAGTTGCAGACCTCGTCGAAAAGAGTAGCCCTGGGATCATCCCGGGTGTGTTACCTGCAGTCATTGCTCTTGGTACCAGAGTCCTCTATACTTTGTTCGGTCTCGAGTTTGGGGGTGACGTTTGGATTGCGCCGACTTTGTTCGTGTGCGTAAATGCTGCAATTCCAAAGTCAACACGTGCGATTCTCGGGTGCAAAACCGAACACGCTCAGTGACGTCAGCCCCAATCTTGGGATCGAACAGAGTATAGTGTGTGATGCGGGAATCCACTTTACTGGAGGTTAAATTGATCCACATCCAGAGATCCAGTCATAGTAATTACTATACAGAACAGTATATAAACCTACACGTATGCAAAACCTTCACAAAGGGTTACGGGTATAAAGTAATTGTCCCATTTACCGTCAAACATTTGTAATGATTTGGTGTTGTTATTGTTGTAGTCATCAAGAAGAAGCCACACAATGGACACATCCAAGGACTGGTAAAAGGAAACGAATCACTGGAGGTAGGTCTGGGGGTTATCCTCATGTTTGGGACTTTTCAAGATTAATATCTCCACAAAGGAGAATGTTGTGACCCCGGGGTGGTGTCAAATAAATGAGCAGGAAATAAAGAATACTTTAAATGCAAAACCGGGGGTGCTACTCCTAAACGTATCTTGGCTATGCTCATGTGGGTGCCTTTTCAAGATTATCTCTGCAATGGAAAATGTTGTGACCCCCCGGGTGGTGTCAAATAAAAGAGCAGGAAATAAAGAATACAATAAATGCCAAACCAGGGGTGCTACTCCTAACGTATCTTATTTATGCTCATGAGGGGGACTTTTCAAGACTAATACCTCCACAAAGGGGTGGTGTCAAATAAAAGAGCGGGAAATAAAGAATACTTTAAATGCAAAACCGGGGGTGCTACTCCTAAATGTCTTTTACTTACACTCATGGGGGAACTTTTCAAAATTAATAGCTCCACAGCAGAAAATGTTGTGACCCCTATCGTGGTGTCAAATGAAAGAGTGAGAAGTTAGAACAGGGGTTCTCAATTATATTAGCTAAAGGGCCAGAGAATGCCAAACACATTTGAAAGTTCCCTACTTGAGGGCCAAATACACCTGAATTTCTTATGTTTCCCTTTATATTTTAGAGCAAGTTGAGGGCCAAAAATCAATGGTTGGCGGGCCGGATTTGGCCGCGGGCCGCCTATTGAGAACCCCTGAGTTAGAATACAATAAATGCCAAACCAGGGGTGCTACTCCTAAACGTATCTTATTTATGCTCATGAGGGGGACTTTTCAAGATTAATACCTCCACAAAGGGGTGGTGTCAAGTAAAAGAGCAGGAAATAAAGAATACTTTAAATGCAAAACCGGGGGTGTTTTTTTTTTTTTTTTTTTTGGGGGGGGGCTACTCCTAAATGTCTTTTACTTACACTCATGGGGAACTTTTCAAAATTAATATCTCCACAACAGAAAATGTTGTGACCCCTATCGTGGTGTCAAATGAAAGAGTGAGAAGTTAGAATACTATAAATGCAAACCCAGGGGTGCTACTCCTAAATGTCTTTTACTTACACTCATGGGGAACTTTTCAAAATTAATATCTCCACAAAGGAAACAAATCACTGGAGGTAGGTCTGGGGGTTTTCAAATTTGGTTTGGGTAGGGACATGCTTCCAAGTGTCAGGAAGTAGGACTGATATCTTTACCAATTTTTTGCCAATTTGTTTATAAATGTGATGATGTACGAAAAGCTAGAGGCCTGCATTATAATAACTACTTAATAGTACTAGTGAAATGGCCCATTTTTCAGGTAGCATCTAATTTATATGCTAAATGCATCCCATGATAACTTACAACTGCTCCATAGTATAGTCCCTGAAGAAGAAATACACATACTACGTGGAAATATCCAAAATTCCCATGAATCCCCTTTGGGAAAAAAAATTATCCAAGATGACCGCCAAAATAGCTGACATTGCATATAATTAGCTATATCTTGGCTTCTCAAGTAGATATGTTGATGATTTTAGTCTAAATCTAAATTGTCCATGTTTTCCTTTATGTTGAAATTCAAAATGGCCACCATTACATATAATTTGCCTTATCTCCACTTCAGAACAAGGAAAAGAGGAATAAAGAAACAAACAAATCAATTATATCAATATAAATATATATATAAGCGAATAATAAAAATGACAAGAAATAATTATAAATGAATAAATATAAATAAATGAATAAATAAATAGATATAAATAAATAAAGAGAAATTTTGTAAAAGGGACGGGTACAAAAGACGGAACCTGAATTATGTAATAGGAAGTCCTCTTGAGGTGTTTTCACACCCAAATGTTATTTCTCCCTTTTCTGGGATTCATCTTTATATATTTCTTTCACACTCCAGTTTCCAGTTCTGGTACTTGGTTGTAAAAATAGAAATATATATGGCCTTTTGTTTCTGTGCCCATTTCTGGCAAGACGTATGTATGTAGGCCTATAATTGCGTTTATGTGAACAGTATACGAAAACTGCATTATACTAAACTTTTTAAAAACCATTCGAATTAGTATTATATTGAGCGCCGTATTGGTTCTCATTGTGCAGTTTGGGGAAATTGCATTCTGATTAAGTTCAAATAAGATAACACTCAAGTCATTCTTTCGAATAGACTACAGATGAACTAAAATTACTACTATTTGGTAATTAGAACAATCCCTTTTCGAGATTATTGCTTTTTAATAACCCTACTATATATGCGACAGTTTGACCGAGTTTCCTTGCAGGAAACTGCAAAGGAAAGTATATGTCAGTGAGAAGATAATTATATGTAATGGCAGTGAATTGGCAGCCATTTTGGTGGCCATTTTGGATTTTTGAGTTAAAGAAAACATCAATGATTTAAATTTAAACACAAACAAATTCTTTGAACCTCAAAACATATTCAAAAACATGAGATATAGCTAATTATAGAAAATGGCGGCCATTTTGGATTTTGGCGTGAAGGAAGTCATCAGTGATTTAGATAAAGTTTGTACATAATTGGATTCTTTGACCCCCAAAACATATTCAAAAACACTAAAATCATCAACATCTACTTTAAAAGCTGAGATATAGCTAATTTGGCATCCATCTTGGATAAAAAATTTTCCCCAAGGGGATTTATGGGGATTTTGGATTTGTTGTTGTATGATGCATTCTACTTATCTGGTGCAAAAATCAGCTCAATAACAATTTTTTCCGGGTCAAAACCCCCAGGGACCACACTACCATGTTTGCTCAATTGGAGATGTGCTCACTCTTAAATTGTCAATATATTTTCACAGTGAGCAGTATAAATTTTTTTTTTTTTTTTTTTTAATGACACTTTTCTTAAAAAGGTCCATATTTGTCAAAAATCAAGAAAAAAATCAAAAACAATGTTATCAAGTGTGTTCGAAGGGCGCACAACACTAAATCACTCCACGTTTGGGGGAATGGTAGGTAGTTCCGGTAAAATGACAAAACATGTTTGAGATATTTTGCAGTCCTTTGGGGACTGGTTCCTAGTGAGGGTGTTATATTATAATAAAAGTGAAAGAGTATAGCGTGACCATCGCTGAGATTATCACAAAATTTGGAAATTCGATTCGGTGTAGAAACTAGGCCCTCGACTTCCGGCCCTGGTTGAAAGCGGCTATGAGGCGTACACGTCGGCTCAAAATAGTGGTGGCGCTGTTCATATGCCTTTTTCTTAAAATCTCTACTAGAATGATATCAAAAATTGAAACTTATTCGAAAGTTTTAGTTGTGATCTATAGGGAAATGAATTCATAACATTCAAAATATTGTCACGCGGGGTGCAAATCAGCGGGCGCAATGTGGTATTTTTACGTGTATTTCAATGGAGCGATTATTTAGTGGTGTGCGCCCTTCTAACTGCCAGCTGTAACAACGCATGCGCATAAAGCTCTTATGGGTTGCCGACTCAATTACTCTGTTTGCACAGAAGTTGCCAAAGATTATACGACCTTCCCCCCCTGTTCAAAAACATGAGATATAGCTAATTATAGAAAATGGCGGCCATTTTGGATTTTGGCGTGAAGGAAGTCATCAGTGATTTAGATAAAGTTTGTACATAATTGGATTCTTTGACCCCCAAAACATATTCAAAAACACTAAAATCATCAACATCTACTTTAAAAGCTGAGATATAGCTAATTTGGTGGCCATCTTTGGATAAAATTTTTTCCCCAAGGGGATTTATGGGGATTTTGGATTTGTTGTTGTTATAATTTTTTATTTTTTTTATTTGGTTCAAAATTTTATATCGGAGTTGCTGAAGATTACAATTTTTTTCCAGTCAAAACCCCCAGGGACCACACTACCATGTTTGCTCAATTGGAGATGTGCTCACTCTTAAATTGTCAATATATTTTCACAGTGAGCAGATAAAATGAAAAATACTTTTCACCCGATGAGGCAGTATCCATGTGGACACATGTGTTTTGGTATGGTACTTCTAGACTGTTTAGATTAAAATCTATTAGAGTGACCATGGTCTGATTGCTAATAGCATCGTCCCCAGAACTCCAGATATTACCTGAAGTGTTCAAAAATTTGGTATCTGAAGTAATCTAGTATTTTTGCGAAATCTTGGTGCTAAAGGATGTTTGGTTTGGACGCTATGAGCAAAAATGTGACCAATATTCAAGGGGATGACCCGATTTAAGTCTATGAATTTTTCATCTTGATAGAATGGCCTTCACCCCAAAACCTGTGAAATTTTGCACCGATATTTCCACACGTTTTGAAGTGAGAGCTAAACCGTGATTTAGTAAGCCCCATCCATAGAGTACTGTGTAAAATTAATATTGGTTGACCAAAATGGGGCACATTTTCGCTCATAACTTCCAAACTAAACATCACAGGGTAAATGAGAAAAATAGTAGCTTTCTTCTGATACCAAAATGATGACAACTTCCGGTAAAATCTGGGGCTTCTGGGGATGAGGCTATTAGCGATCGGGCCATGGACCTTTAAATTGTCAATATATTTTCACTGTGAAAAAGGGTTAACATTTTTCTGTAATATTCGCATACTTTGATTGATTTAAAACAAACTCTAGTCATAGATGCAACATGAGATCCCTAATTTGCTTATGAGGTCAAAGGTCACATACCAAAGTCAAAGGTCATGTGAGATCAAGTTGTAAGATAGGCTGAAAATGTAAAATTGATCTCAATGGAAAAGTTGGAAGTTCAATTGGAACCAAACTTGAGTCATAGGTGCAATATTAGATCCCTCATTTGTTGATGAGGTCAAAGGTTACATGCCAAGGTCAAAGGTCATGTGAGGTCAAGTTGTAAGATGGGCTAAAAATGTAAAATTGACCTCAATTGAAAAGTTGAAGTTCAATTGGAACCAAACTTGAGTCATAGATGCAACATTGGATCCTTCATTTGCTGATGACGTCAAAGGTCAGATGCCAAGGTCAAAAGTCATATGAGGCCTATCATTTACAAACCGCGATGACAGGCGACACATGCGGTCCGAGGACTGATGTATTTTTTATTTAAAAATATTGCAAATATTGCCACATTATTTGGTTTATAATGTAGGATTCATGTTTTTTCTGTTCTTTTAGAACTACCATATGGCTGGACTACCGAAGTAGATGACAAAGGCAGAATAATTTTTGTGGAGTATGTTTTTCTTCTTTCTTCGTCTAACCATATTATATTTAGAGAATAAAGGTTTTGTTTTAGCCATGTATCTGTTGTGTAATAGTAAATACAGGTGATAGCATTACTTTAAGTAAGACAGCGAGAGGCCGCAGGCGAAGTTGTTGTACAAAAAAATGCCAATGCCCTTGTTTATCTTCCACAACAGATACACAATGTCGACAGGGACTAAAAACAATACCTATATTCGCATTCTTAAACATAATTTACAATATAAGGCAATATTTAACCCACTTTATCATCATATTAAGGTCTAAAAGTCACCAAAAGAGACTGTCAATACCCCAAAAAAGAATTGAAGAATCTGTGAACCCTGACACACATACGCAACATAAATAGACTTGTGTGTATGAAGTAAAATGCAGTAACACACTGCGTGAAATAAACTAAATATAACTCCCATAATTATCCTATATAAACATAGCATTATAATCCCCCAAATTCGACAAAAGGCAAAGGTCCACTTTGTGCTGATTTAAAAACAAAATATAAATTTTTAATAAAATTTAGAGAAACTTTGACAAAAAAGTCATTTTTATAGTGATGAGATATTCAAGTCTAAAAAATTTTAAGGTGGGTTAGGTCCACTTTTACCAAAAAAAAATCCACTTTTTCAAAGTCCTGCACACCCTTAAATAAATCCAACATACGTCCATGGTTTGTCAGTGTTTTCATGTAGAAAACAAGTAATCATCCCTTTTTGTATAATAAATGGTTAACTGATCAAATGTGTAACATTGATATTTTTGTTTAGTCACATAAAGAAGAGGACTACATATACAGACCCCCGATTAGCATTTGCTGTACAGGAGAGCCCGAAAGAAGGCACAATAGCCCAGCGCTTTGATGCTTACAGTACTGCATTAAGTGTGTTACAAGGACGGGATCTGAGCGACAAGTATGCTATAGTCACTGGAGCCAACTCAGGCATAGGTAAGGTCCATGCAAGGCTTAAAGGTGCAACAAGATTTCACATATCATGTGTCCCTTAAAAATCCAAAGTACTGATTTTTGCCCTGATGTAAAGCTTTCCATCAAAAATATCCCCATCTGAAAGGATTAAGCTCAGAAAAGTTTCTTTGGTACACAAATTGTGAAATTTTAAATTTCGGAAAGGAGTTATCACATTTTTTTTATGCCAGATTTGAATTCTACATCAACAAAATACCCCAGATAGTGATTTTCAAAGTTGGGGAAGGTTCCATTACAAGTTTATGGCCCTCTCAAAATTGTCTTTCGCATCGCACAGCATTTTTGATGGTGACCCCCCTAAATTTCTGAGTGTTCCTGCAGGAAAACGAAAGGCAGTATGAAGCTCAAAATTTCAGGATTTTCATTTCTCATCAATATCTATCATCACACCAAAAAAGAAAAAAATCCATGACATGCTGCGGTGCACATCTCGAGTGTTGACACGGAATTGCCCAGAGGGGTGTGTGCGCTGAAAGGCTTTCTTAGATGCGATTTGTTGTTCTCAGGTAGTTGGTTACTACTTCTTTAAAGAAGTGGGTGAGTTTGAGGACAGCATTTTTGGATGTTGAATTTCATTTGCCATCAAGGTCGGCTTGTAAACAAGAAACATCAGAGTTGTCGTGGATGGGACGATAACACAATCATCGGCAAATAAACGAACCTCTGATGAGATGTTATTTGGGAGGTCGTTTATGTATGCCAAGAATAATAATGGGCCGAGTATGGTGCCTTGCGGAACGCCTGATCTAACCTGCACCCAATGTGAATGATCTCCATCCACGACAACTCTCTGTTTCCGTTTAGTTAAGAAATTAGATATCCAAGTGTGTGTCCTTCCAAAGCATTTCATCTTGTACAATAATCTGTTATGAGGAACACAATCGAAAGCCTTGCTAAAATCCATGATGATCATATCAACAGGGACGTTTTTATTCAAGGATTTAGCAAGGTCATCGGTTGTTAAAATGAGTTGTGATTCGCAGGATTGCTGCGATCTAAAACCGTGTTGCCGGTCTGTCAACATTTTGTATTTACTATGATGCATGATTTTACTATGTATAATATGTTCAAAATATCTTGCAACTCATAGGAGTTAAGGACACAGGGCGATAATTAGCTGCAGTGGCTCGGTCGCCCTTTTTAAATATTGGGCTGATGTTGGCTGTAAGCCAGTCTGCAGGTAGATCACCGGACAATAAAGACTTATTAAAAATATGAGTCAGAGCTGGTGACAGTTCTGTAGCATATGATCTTAGCATTTTTGTGCTCACACCATCCGGGCCAGGAGCTTTGTTTTCATCAATTTCTTGCAACAATTTCAACACCCCCTCTTGGGCGATAACAAAATCTGGCATTTGTGGATAATTGTGATGGCTGGGAAAGTTTGGCATTGGTTTCTCGTTGGTGAACACAGATTCAAACTGGCTGTTCAAGATTTCTGCTTTGTTCTTGCTATCAGAAATTAATTCACCATGGCCATTTCTGAGAGCTGGAATACCAATACTATCTTTCCTAAGTTTTTTAACAAAATTCCAGAATTGTTTGGGTGATTCAATGCAAGATGAACGTACCCATTTCCAGTATGAGTTCTTAGTTTCTTTTTGAATGGCCTTTCTCATGTTTTTGAATTTTTGTTTATCAATCTCTAAACCAGTAGATCTTGCACGCTTAAATGCTCTTTGCTTTTTCCTAAGTAACCGTTTGATCCTGTGAGAGATCCATGGAGTGGCATTTTTCTTAGAGGAATGTTTGAAAGGGATATGTTTATCCATACTAATAAAAATCCCATTTTTAAAGGTATCCCAATCTTCTTCAGCACTTGAGGTGCAATTGCTGGTAATTTTGTTACTCAGGTCTGACAGGTCTTTTTTCAGGCCCTCTACATTAGCTTTATCATATCTGTAAATCTTTCTTGGTTTGGTTACTTGTGGCCTGGGATGAGAAAGAAGATCTACCAGAGGGATCCCATTGTGGTCACTGATACCGGGAATAATAATACAAGTGTTGGTTGTTAGTGAGAAAAAGGTCTAAAATCCTATCCTCACGAGTCAGTTCCGTGACCATTTGCTCTAAATTAAATTGGTCTGCTATATCAAGCAGTTGCTCACAGAAAGCTTTCTTACTTGATCCTGGGCGAACACTGCGGGACTCCCAATCAATATCACCGAGGTTAAAGTCACCACCTAGGCATATAGTAGTACCCTTGCTGATGTTAATACGTCCTAGGGATGATCTTAATTTCTCGAGGTACTCTGGGTCCTTATTGTCAGGCACTCTGTAGAATGATCCAATTAGCACATCTTTATGACCAACCATCTGGATACGCACCCATACAATCTCGCAATCTGTATCCAGTACAATTTGGTGAGTACCAATTAGATTGTTAGGGAGTGCGACAAAGACACCACCTCTCCTAGCTTCACCTGGTCTATCCTTGCGATAAGCATTGAAATCGGCTGGGAAAATTTCATTGTTAGATATTGATTCACTAAGCCAGGATTCGGTCCCTATGATAATATGTGGTTTCCTTGTTTCAATGCAAGTGTGGAGAGATTCCTTTTTGGCATGGACACTCTGACAATTGATAATGAGAATTCTAAGGGTTCCTCTTTCAACTTTCTTGCTGGAATTAAAAGTTGAACTGCAATCTTTTTCAATTGGAGATGAGGTAACCTTTGGTGAACCAATCGATAATGCTCCGTCATCGTTTAGTGAGGGGAGGCTACTAAAGCTGTTGCTAGTCTCTATACTTGAACCACTAAACAAATGACAAGCAGAATAGTTTGGCACACCACAGGCTTAACAGATCAATATCACCCTAGATTTACCTAAGACCTCATAAGTTTGGGTCGACATTCCCATACAGTCAGTATGGTACCAGCCATCACAGCTGTCGCACATAATACCGCGTTGACCCCACTTGACGGCACGGGTACAGACTTGGCAAGGAAATTTAGGTTTATATGGACCAGTTCTAGCACGCCATTATGAAAGCACAGGTCGCCATTTTTAAATGGAAACTAGGCAGAGACTAGGCAGAAACTAGGCATGTGCATGTAAATTTAAAATTTGTGAATCAAAAATATATATATTTTTAGCTTAATTATTTCATAGAAAGTCATGCTGGAATGACAAAATTTGAGCCAACTGTCAATAGCCTAAGTACCAGAGTTCGCTATGAATAAAGGCTAGTATAAAGTAACACCAGTGTTTACAATTAGCCTGTGCATGTAACTTTCACAATGTGCATGTAAATTTTTGAAGTAACATGCACCAGTGCATGTAATTATAAAATTGTAATTCGAAGCCTGATTAGACGTACGGATGACGATCAACGAGTCTATGTGAACGAGCTAGCCTAGTAAATGTACACATGTATGCGCTTTCCCGTATTACAATACATGTAACTCACCATCGGATTACATGTAAGCACAGTCAAAAGGGAATTTAAATCCACAAAGGGATGATGAATTGAGTATTCTGCCACCGCATCCTTCAACATGGCATGCAGTTTATTCCGTTGAGGCTTCTAGATCTGGTTTACTACAGTTCCACACCCCAGGCTGCCAAATTCATTGCATGGTGGCACAATACAAGTCTTTCCTGTACAAGTCTAAAGAGACACCAGTTGGCACATTTCAATTGCTCTATTTGAAAACTGTTTTCTGGAAAAAATACCAGCATGGTAGCTATAGATTTTTTTATTTGTGAGTGCTGATGATAAAAATGCTTTTGATAAGAATATCCAGTCATGTTGAGGGCAAAGGGGCCGAGCAGTCTAAGGTGCTGAACTGTTGGCAGGGTATAAGATCGACCGAGCGGCCCTGGTTCGAGCCCAGCAAGAGTCTGGTTTCTTGGTCACACTCAAATAGTTCCTATAAGGTCAGAAATTGCATCAGGCAGCATTTATGTGGTGTGTATATGGAATTTCCCCTCACTCCCACCCATTGCATGGAATGTGCAGCTATATGCAGTGGGTGCCCTGTGCCTCATGGTTCAGAGAGTCATGTAAAGCTGTTGGTCCTGTGTGTCAGTGGAGTCAATCCTGAGCACGTAAAAAGTTGCAGACCTCGTCGAAAAGAGTAGCCCTGGGATCATCCCGGGTGTGTTACCTGCAGTCATTGCTCTTGGTACCAGAGTCCTCTATACTTTGTTCGGTCTCGAGTTTGGGGGTGACGTTTGGATTGCGCCGACTTTGTTCGTGTGCGTAAATGCTGCAATTCCAAGGTCAACACGTGCGATTCTCGGGTGCAAAACCGAACACGCTCAGTGACGTCAGCCCCAATCTTGGGATCGAACAGAGTATAGTGTGTGATGCGGGAATCCACTTTACTGGAGGTTAAATTGATCCACATCCAGAGATCCAGTCATAGTAATTACTATACAGAACAGTATATAAACCTACACGTATGCAAAACCTTCACAAAGGGTTACGGGTATAAAGTAATTGTCCCATTTACCGTCAAACATTTGTAATGATTTGGTGTTGTTATTGTTGTAGTCATCAAGAAGAAGCCACACAATGGACACATCCAAGGACTGGTAAAAGGAAACGAATTACTGGAGGTAGGTCTGGGGGTTATCCTCATGTTTGGGACTTTTCAAGATTAATATCTCCACAAAGGAGAATGTTGTGACCCCCGGGGTGGTGTCAAATAAATGAGCAGGAAATAAAGAATACTATAAATGCCAAACCGGGGGTTCTACTCCTAAACGTATCTTGGCTATGCTCATGTGGGTGCCTTTTCAAGATTATCTCTGCAATGGAAAATGTTGTGACCCCCGGGGTGGTGTCAAATAAAAGAGCAGGAAATAAAGAATACAATAAATGCCAAACCAGGGGTGCTACTCCTAAACGTATCTTATTTATGCTCATGAGGGGGACTTTTCAAGACTAATACCTCCACAAAGGGGTGGTGTCAAATAAAAGAGCGAGAAATAAAGAATACTTTAAATGCAAAACCGGGGGTGCTACTCCTAAATGTCTTTTACTTACACTCATGGGGGAACTTTTCAAAATTAATAGCTCCACAGCAGAAAATGTTGTGACCCCTATCGTGGTGTCAAATGAAAGAGTGAGAAGTTAGAACAGGGGTTCTCAATTATATTAGCTAAAGGGCCAGAGAATGCCAAACACATTTGAAAGTTGAGGGCCAAATACACCTGAATTTCTTATGTTTCCCTTTATATTTTAGAGCAAGTTGAGGGCCAAAAATCAATGGTTGGCGGGCCGGATTTGGCCCGCGGGCCGCCTATTGAGAACCCCTGAGTTAGAATACAATAAATGCCAAACCAGGGGTGCTACTCCTAAACGTATCTTATTTATGCTCATGAGGGGGACTTTTCAAGATTAATACCTCCACAAAGGGTGGTGTCAAGTAAAAGAGCAGGAAATAAAGAATACTTTAAATGCAAAACCGGGGGTGTTTTTTTTTTTTTTTTTTTTGGGGGGGGGCTACTCCTAAACGTCTTTTACTTACACTCATGGGGAACTTTTCAAAATTAATATCTCCACAACAGAAAATGTTGTGACCCCTATCGTGGTATCAAATGAAAGAGTGAGAAGTTAGAATACTATAAATGCAAACCCAGGGGTGCTACTCCTAAATGTCTCTTACTTGTGCTCATGTGGGGACTTTCCAAGATTAATATCTCCACAAAGGAAACAAATCACTGGAGGTAGGTCTGGGGGGTTTCAAATTTGGTTTGGGTAGGGACATGCTTCCAAGTGTCAGGAAGTAGGACTGATATCTTTACCAATTTTTTGCCAATTTGTTTATAATATGTGATGATGTATGAAAAGCTAGAGGCCTGCATTATAATAACTACTTAATAGTACTAGTGAAATGGCCCATTTTTCAGGTAGCATCTAATTTATATGCTAAATGCATCCCATGATAACTTACAACTGCTCCATAGTATAGTCCCTGAAGAAGAAATACGCATACTACGTGGAAATATCCAAAATTCCCATGAATCCCCTTTGGGAAAAAAAATTATCCAAGATGACCGCCAAAATAGCTGACATTGCATATAATTAGCTATATCTTGGCTTCTCAAGTAGATATGTTGATGATTTTAGTCTAAATCTAAATTGTCCATGTTTTCCTTTATGTTGAAATTCAAAATGGCCACCATTACATATAATTTGCCTTATCTCCACTTCAGAACAAGGAAAAGAGGAATAAAGAAACAAACAAATCAATTATATCAATATAAATATATATATAAGCGAATAATAAAAATGACAAGAAATAATTATAAATGAATAAATATAAATAAGTGAGTAAATAAATAGATATAAATAAATAAAGAGAAATTTTGTAAAAGGGACGGGTACAAAAGACGGAACCTGAATTATGTAATAGGAAGTCCTCTTGAGGTGTTTTCACACCCAAATGTTATTTCTCCCTTTTCTGGGATTCATCTTTATATATTTCTTTCACACTCCAGTTTCCAGTTCTGGTACTTGGTTGTAAAAATAGAAATATATATGGCCTTTTGTTTCTGTGCCCATTTCTGGCAAGACGTATGTATGTAGGCCTATAATTGCGTTTATGTGAACAGTATACGAAAACTGCATTATACTAAACTTTTTTTAAACCATTCGAATTAGTATTATATTGAGCGCCGTATTGGTTCTCATTGTGCAGTTTGGGGAAATTGCATTCTGATTAAGTTCAAATAAGATAACACTCAAGTCATTCTTTCGAATAGACTACAGATGAACTAAAATTACTACTATTTGGTAATTAGAACAATCCCTTTTCGAGATTATTGCTTTTTAATAACCCTACTATATATGCGACAGTTTGACCGAGTTTCCTTGCAGGAAACTGCAAAGGAAAGTATATGTCAGTGAGAAGATAATTATATGTAATGGCAGTGAATTGGCAGCCATTTTGGTGGCCATTTTGGATTTTTGAGTTAAAGAAAACATCAATGATTTAAATTTAAACACAAACAAATTCTTTGAACCTCAAAACATATTCAAAAACATGAGATATAGCTAATTATAGAAAATGGCGGCCATTTTGGATTTTGGCGTGAAGGAAGTCATCAGTGATTTAGATAAAGTTTGTACATAATTGGATTCTTTGACCCCCAAAACATATTCAAAAACACTAAAATCATCAACATCTACTTTTAAAGCTGAGATATAGCTAATTTGGCATCCATCTTGGATAAAAAATTTTCCCCAAGGGGATTTATGGGGATTTTGGATATGTTGTTGTATGATGCATTCTGCTTATCTGGTGCAAAAATCAGCTCAATAACAATTTTTTCCGGGTCAAAACCCCCAGGGACCACACTACCATGTTTGCTCAATTGGAGATGTGCTCACTCTTAAATTGTCAATATATTTTCACAGTGAGCAGTATAAATTTTTTTTTTTTTTTTTTTTAATGACACTTTTCTTAAAAAGGTCCATATTTGTCAAAAATCAAGAAAAAAATCAAAAACAATGTTATCAAGTGTGTTCGAAGGGCGCACAACACTAAATCACTCCACGTTTGGGGGAATGGTAGGTAGTTCCGGTAAAATGACAAAACATGTTTGAGATATTTTGCAGTCCTTTGGGGACTGGTTCCTAGTGAGGGTGTTATATTATAATAAAAGTGAAAGAGTATAGCGTGACCATCGCTGAGATTATCACAAAATTTGGAAATTCGATTCGGTGTAGAAACTAGGCCCTCGACTTCCGGCCCTGGTTGAAAGCGGCTATGAGGCGTACACGTCGGCTCAAAATAGTGGTGGCGCTGTTCATATGCCTTTTTCTTAAAATCTCTACTAGAATGATATCAAAAATTGAAACTTATTCGAAAGTTTTAGTTGTGATCTATAGGGAAATGAATTCATAACATTCAAAATATTGTCACGCGGGGTGCAAATCAGCGGGCGCAATGTGGTATTTTTACGTGTATTTCAATGGAGCGATTATTTAGTGGTGTGCGCCCTTCTAACTGCCAGCTGTAACAACGCATGCGCATAAAGCTCTTATGGGTTGCCGACTCAATTACTCTGTTTGCACAGAAGTTGCCAAAGATTATACGACCTTCCCCCCCTGTTCAAAAACATGAGATATAGCTAATTATAGAAAATGGCGGCCATTTTGGATTTTGGCATGAAGGAAGTCATCAGTGATTTAGATAAAGTTTGTACATATTTGGATTCTTTGACCCCAAAAACATATTCAAAAACACTAAAATCATCAACATCTACTTTAAAAGCTGAGATATAGCTAATTTGGCGTCCATCTTGGATAAAAAATTTTCCCCAAGGGGATTTTGGATTTGTTGTTGTATGATGCATTCTACTTATCTGGTGCAAAAATCAGCTCAATAACAATTTTTTCCGGGTCAAAACTCCCAGGGACCACACTACCATGTTTGCTCAATTGGAGATGTGCTCACTCTTAAATTGTCAATATATTTTCACAGTGAGCAGTATAAAATTGAAAATATATTTTCACCCATGAGCAGTATCACATTGTGACACATTGTGTTTTGGTATGGTACTTCTAGACTGTTTAGATTAAAATCTATTAGAGTGACCATGGTCTGATTGCTAATAGCATCGTCCCCAGAACTCCAGATATTACCTGAAGTGTTCAAAAATTTGGTATCTGAAGTAATCTAGTATTTTTGCGAAATCTTGGTGCTAAAGGATGTTTGGTTTGGACGCTATGAGCAAAAATGTGACCAATATTCAAGGGGATGACCCGATTTAAGTCTATGAATTTTTCATCTTGATAGAATGGCCTTCACCCCAAAACCTGTGAAATTTTGCACCGATATTTCCACACGTTTTGAAGTGAGAGCTAAACCGTGATTTAGTAAGCCCCATCCATAGAGTACTGTGTAAAATTAATATTGGTTGACCAAAATGGGGCACATTTTCGCTCATAACTTCCAAACTAAACATCACAGGGTAAATGAGAAAAATAGTAGCTTTCTTCTGATACCAAAATGATGACAACTTCCGGTAAAATCTGGGGCTTCTGGGGATGAGGCTATTAGCGATCGGGCCATGGACCTTTAAATTGTCAATATATTTTCACTGTGAAAAAGGGTTAACATTTTTCTGTAATATTCGCATACTTTGATTGATTTAAAACAAACTCTAGTCATAGATGCAACATGAGATCCCTAATTTGCTTATGAGGTCAAAGGTCACATACCAAAGTCAAAGGTCATGTGAGATCAAGTTGTAAGATAGGCTGAAAATGTAAAATTGATCTCAATGGAAAAGTTGGAAGTTCAATTGGAACCAAACTTGAGTCATAGGTGCAATATTAGATCCCTCATTTGTTGATGAGGTCAAAGGTTACATGCCAAGGTCAAAGGTCATGTGAGGTCAAGTTGTAAGATGGGCTAAAAATGTAAAATTGACCTCAATTGAAAAGTTGAAGTTCAATTGGAACCAAACTTGAGTCATAGATGCAACATTGGATCCTTCATTTGCTGATGACGTCAAAGGTCAGATGCCAAGGTCAAAAGTCATATGAGGCCTATCATTTACAAACCGCGATGACAGGCGACACATGCGGTCCGAGGACTGATGTATTTTTTATTTAAAAATATTGCAAATATTGCCACATTATTTGGTTTATAATGTAGGATTCATGTTTTTTCTGTTCTTTTAGAACTACCATATGGCTGGACTACCGAAGTAGATGACAAAGGCAGAATAATTTTTGTGGAGTATGTTTTTCTTCTTTCTTCGTCTAACCATATTATATTTAGAGAATAAAGGTTTTGTTTTAGCCATGTATCTGTTGTGTAATAGTAAATACAGGTGATAGCATTACTTTAAGTAAGACAGCGAGAGGCCGCAGGCGAAGTTGTTGTACAAAAAAATGCCAATGCCCTTGTTTATCTTCCACAACAGATACACAATGTCGACAGGGACTAAAAACAATACCTATATTCGCATTCTTAAACATAATTTACAATATAAGGCAATATTTAACCCACTTTATCATCATATTAAGGTCTAAAAGTCACCAAAAGAGACTGTCAATACCCCAAAAAAGAATTGAAGAATCTGTGAACCCTGACACACATACGCAACATAAATAGACTTGTGTGTATGAAGTAAAATGCAGTAACACACTGCGTGAAATAAACTAAATATAACTCCCATAATTATCCTATATAAACATAGCATTATAATCCCCCAAATTCGACAAAAGGGCAAAAGGTCCACTTTGTGCTGATTTAAAAACAAAATATAAATTTTTAATAAAATTTAGAGAAACTTTGACAAAAAAGTCATTTTTATAGTGATGAGATATTCAAGTCTAAAAAATTTTAAGGTGGGTTAGGTCCACTTTTACCAAAAAAAAATCCACTTTTTCAAAGTCCTGCACACCCTTAAATAAATCCAACATACGTCCATGGTTTGTCAGTGTTTTCATGTAGAAAACAAGTAATCATCCCTTTTTGTATAATAAATGGTTAACTGATCAAATGTGTAACATTGATATTTTTGTTTAGTCACATAAAGAAGAGGACTACATATACAGACCCCCGATTAGCATTTGCTGTACAGGAGAGCCCGAAAGAAGGCACAATAGCCCAGCGCTTTGATGCTTACAGTACTGCATTAAGTGTGTTACAAGGACGGGATCTGAGCGACAAGTATGCTATAGTCACTGGAGCCAACTCAGGCATAGGTAAGGTCCATGCAAGGCTTAAAGGTGCAACAAGATTTCACATATCATGTGTCCCTTAAAAATCCAAAGTACTGATTTTTGCCCTGATGTAAAGCTTTCCATCAAAAATATCCCCATCTGAAAGGATTAAGCTCAGAAAAGTTTCTTTGGTACACAAATTGTGAAATTTTAAATTTCGTAAAGGAGCAAATACGAAATTCAGCCTATGTTTTACATTGAAATACAAGCAAATCCAAATCGCCTTTTTTCTCTCTTTTAAGACATTTCTGTAGCGAAATACAAGGCAAGAAATCTATTGAGTGTCTAATCTATATGAAATTACTATTATGACACAATATTTGGGTGCCTCAAAATACACTGTGCTCTCGATAGCTACCCTCCGCGACCTTACTTTTGCACAAATGTCTCATTTGGGCCCGACCAGAAACCTCTATACCACGAAAATAGTCCGCCGATAGCGCGCACTATTTTTCGGGCAACTCACCGCCCATGCGCGGTGAGTCGTCCTTATCAAATTGTTTCTCCAAATGGGAGCATGCTTATCGCTGACGCTACCGGATTTTTTTTTTTTTTTTTTTTTTTTTGCCCTTATTTAAAGCTTTCCATAAAAAATATCCCCATCTGAAAGGATTAAGCTCAGAAAAGTTTCTTTGGTACAAAAATTGTGAAATTTTAAATTTCGTAAAGGAGCAAATACGAAATTCAGCCTATGTTTTACATTGAAATACAAGCAAATCCAAATCGCCTTTTTTCTCTCTTTTAAGACATTTCTGTAGCGAAATACAAGGCAAGAAATCTATTGAGTGTCTAATCTATATGAAATTACTATTATGACACAATATTTGGGTGCCTCAAAATATCTTGTTTCACCTTTAAAATGACTCTAATGAGTACAAGTATTAAAGCAATAACACAACAATTTTTGAAGAGTGCCCCCAATTTTCAAAATTTGAGATTTTTGCACATTTGTGTTGGTAATTGTTTAGTAAACTATACCTACGAATGGTAATGCTCAAAAGTGCACATTTGTCATAAAAGAAGTAACTTTGTAACTAGAATCGCATCCCCGATTGTAATTTAACGGCAGAACTGGAAATGCCAATTTTCTGTCTGTCCATTGTGAAATTAGTGCCACCTCACGAAAATGACTTCTAACTTGACTTGCGTGAACCAACTGAACAACTAATGGATGAACGTAAAAACGTACACGGTGCTACTCCCTGGATATATCATATTTGAAGGACCTTTTTTTTTTTTTTTTTTTTTCTGTTGCCGAATGTCCGCTACCGTCTGGCTGTGCACGGCGATCCGTTGCAATGGCTGTTATAGCGCCCTCTATAATGCACCTAAAACCGCATGTCGGTCTGCATAGACGGGCGAGATCAAAATCTTTGCACTGGTGTACACAAATTTCTAAAAGTTCTACAGCTAAGCACACAGGGCTTTTTGAAGCCTGTAACTTAATCTTTCTGAGTCTATGATCTTTAAGGATGATAGTTTTCTAGTTCTAGTTCAAATATCACAAAATTTTTCTACTTAGAATGTAGGAGATTTCATCAGATCGTGCCTATTACGATGAAGTAAAATCCCTACGAAGTCTATTTTTTTTTTTTTTTTTTTTTCATCCCCGATTGTAATTTAACGGCAGAACTGGAAATGCCAATTTTCTGTCCGTCCATTGTGAAATTAGTGCCACCTCACGAAAATGACTTCTAACTTGACTTGCGTGAACCAACTGTAGGAGATTTCATCAGATCGTGCCTATTACGATGAAGTAAAATCCCTACGAAGTCTATCGGCGAAGTTCATGACAAGTTGTTTTTCCATAACGCGCAAATGACACATACTACGTACTTCTTAATAAACTACAGATTACCACACTGGACTACGATTCTATTCTTGCTATAATCTTCTTAATTTCTTTCTTGTGTGAAACTCTAACATTCACAATACGGTCAAAGGCGTCAAAAGCGGTAGAAAAATTTGTTTCGGAACCTGTCACATCGCCGCCATGATATCATCTCTAAGGTAGCCACAAGGGCAGGGCGGTAACAAGTTCCCTAAACAAGTTTTCCTACAAAAAGGCTAAGGGGGGCAAGCAAAATAGTAAACTAGCATCTACACCAACTGAACAACTAATGGATGAGCGTAAAAACGTACACGGTGCTACTCCCTGGATATATCATATTTGAAGGACCTTAACAGCAGTCATTGAATTATTATCAGAGATCTCTGATATTAATTATTCTAATTACAAAGTTCCTTCTTTTGCGATACATAGACATGTTCGAGCTTTACCATTAACAGGTATAGTTTACTAGCCAGTTACCAATGCAACTGTGCAAAAATCACAATTTTTTTTTAAAAATTGGGGGCAGTCCTAAAAAAAGTGCTGTTATTGCTTTAAAGGTGCAACAAGCGATTTTGAGGCACCCTAATATTGTGCCATAATAGTAATTTCATATAGATTAGACACTCAATAGATTTCTTACCTTGTATTTGGCTACAGAAATGTCTTAAAAGAGAGAAAAAAGGCAATTTTGATTTGCTTATATTTCAACATAAAACATAAGCTGAATTTCGTATTTGCTCCTATACGAAATTAGAAAATTCCCATTTTTTGTACCAAAGAAACATTGCTCAGCTTAATCTTTCAGATGGGGATATTTTTGATGGAAAGCTGTAGATTAGTGCAAAAATCAGAATTTTCATATTTTTGGGGGCACCTCTTATGTGAAATCTGAGTCAAATCTCTCATTGCACCTTTATGTTGCTATTGTTAAAGAATGAGTATGGCTAAGCTATTTATAGAAATTATTCAAAAATACAGAAAAGACCTATACACATGTTTATCACTGTGTGAAAGCTATATCGAGGGTTGACAAACAGAAGGACGTAACTCAAACTGAAAAGAAATATTAAAGAATTTCTTTAATTCTGTTGTTCATAATTAAAACTTTATATAATGTTTGCTTACAGTACCATATATGAGCTTTATGAGATGTTTACATTTTGAGTAATGAATAGATTTGCCTAGTAGAAAATATTAAACATCGCATTTCTCAAAAGCAGTATTACAGCAGAATTAAAGAAATTCTTTAATATTTCTTTTCAGTTTGAGTTACATCCTTCTGTTTGTCAACCCTCGATATGATGTTACTCCATACTTCTGGTTGGACAAAATATAGTCGACTGCATGTGTTTCCCTTCAGTCAGCTTTTGTACAGACTTGAAAATAATTTACCAAAATGGCATGTAATAAGGGCCTTTACCGTGCTCACTCTGTTCCCCCTCCTGGCCCTACTCTGGAAATAAATAATAATGGCACTGCAACTGACTATAATCCATAACTTTTGTGTTATTTTGAAGCCTTGGTCATATGAGTAGCTCATTTTACATAGCAAATAAAAGTACTTTTTGATGTGTCACATATACAGTTGCCACAAAAACTATCTCAACATGTTTTTGACCAGTATTATGCCAAGTCCGATAATTTTGAAATTTCCAAAAAAATTCTGTGGTGCGGATCTTGGCTGTGCGCATGGAGCTAGCAGACATTTGTAACACATCTCGAGTACAAAAGGTTTTTAGTGATTAAATGCAAATGGTACCTTAAAGTGACAGGAGGAGATTTTTTTTTAGGATACGAATTTCTCTCAAATTGCACAGGATCGATTGTAGACCACCTACCAAGAACGTTCTGAAAGTTTATTGGACAAACAGGTACAAAAGAAAACAGCAAACCTTGTTTTGAACTTGCTTGACTATCGTAATTGTCCCCATAGAACACCGTGCTTTGACTTTCTGTCGTGCACAACAGAAAGTACTAAATCATCATATTATTAGATAAATACGGCGTATTCGGCTTATTCACTTCAGGTGTGATCTAATACATTGGAAAGCATTCCAAATATGCAAAAAACCTGGGTTCAAAAAAAATTGGGGCACTTCTTTCTGGAAATCTCCTCATGTCTCTTTAAGGAGGGGGGGGCCTAGGCAAAGATTACACAGGGGTCAAACTTTTCAATTGATCCAATCATGTTTAAAAGCATACCATGGTATTTGTCTAACCATGAGGATTTTAAAAGGTATAGTTTGTACTATTTACAACTTAAATCAGCAAAAAATCAATAAAAAGGGCAATTTTCCATTGTACACTGGTCAAATTTTAATGTTGCTCCAATGTAGATAAAATATGGTGCAAATTATTGGTGGAGCTCATAGGATTCAAATAAAGAATAGCTTTGACTGTCTTAAATGTTTGGTTGCATATCAACTGTGGGTTGATAAAGATTCAACAAGGAAATACGGTGAGTTCTTGAAGTCACTTCATATGCCCATTATTTTATGTGCACGCAGGTTTTGAAACTGCTAGATCTTTGGCTCTTCATGGCGTACATGTGACCCTGGCGTGCCGTAATCTCAAGAATGCTAATGCCGCAGCAGCTAAGATTAAAAAAGAACTGGAAATGGCAAAGATCATCACCATGACCCTTGACCTGGCCTCTCTTAGGAGTGTGAAGCAGTTTGTGGAGAATTACAAGCACAGAGAATGGTTAGTATGAACAGAGACGTTTGAATGAAGTTTTGAAGCAGATAGTGATTTGTGTTGCTTTCTTTTTTAGTTTTGAATGGTTTGGCTTTTTTTCTTTTGATTGACTATATGACTTTTTGTGTCGCCTGCCATAAGGCAGGAAGACACATAGGGATCACTTTGTCCACTTTTGTTGTGTCGCCTGCCGTAAGGCAGGAAGACACATAGGGATCACTTTGTCCACTGTTGTCTGTTGTTGTTGATGTCTGTTGTGAAAAAGGGTTAACATTTGCCTGTAATATCCTCATACTTTGATGGATTTAAACCAAACTTGGGTCACAGGTGCAACATGGCATCCCTCATTTGTTGATGAGGTCAAATGTCACATGCCAAGGTCAACGGTCATGTGAGGTCAAGTTGTAAAATAGGCTGAAAATTTAAAATTGACCTCATTTGAAAAGTTGAAGTTCAAATGGAGTTTACATGCAAACCCTCATTTGTTTATGCAGTCCAAGGTCACATATCAAGGTCAAAGGTCAGATTAGGCCTATCATTCACTAACTGCGACGGCAGGCGACACAAGCGGTCCGAGGTCCGACCTGTAAACAGAGAATCTTGAATCAAAGAAAAATGGCTCACACTATTACTGTCGGAATAAATAATACTTGCACACTTTGAGAGGAGTCCCTGCATGGGCCATGTTACAGGCCCACTCAGAGATTTCAAATTTTTTTTGTGAATAAATTAAATATAGTTGACTAGAATTTAGTTGACTAGATTTTCATTTTTAGGCAGTAAATTTAACATTTATGTATAGTATAACAGTACCATTATTGGATACTCTGTAATTTATATCAAAAATTGCAGATCCAGAATTTTAAAACAAAGTTGTGATTTTATGTATTTGATTTGAGCTTATCTATTTCACACAGTGATTAGTGTGTGGACAAGCATTATGTTTATGCAAAAAAACATGATTTGTCAGAAAATTGAGGGCCCATCCCTGGGAAATCTCTGAGTCGGCCTTTAATCAGGCAGCATATCGTGCAGGGGTGTACATTTTTCCAGAAAATTAGAATTGTTCCCCTTCCTTGCCACATTTTATCCCAATTCTTCCTGAAAATTTAACATTGGTTCCAATCACCTAGGCATCAAATTCTTCCCCAAATGACCATAGAGACAAAACCTATTCCCCACCTCAGGGACGAATAACGGAAGAATAGACACCCCTGAATTATCATGCCTGTAAGAGAACCATGACAGGATGTGTTATTGGTTAAAACATATTCATTGAAAGCATAGTTTAGCATAGTGTGCATACTGAGTGAGCAAGGATTATTTACAGAGGGTGTATCGTGCAGGGGTGTACATTTTTCCAGAAAATTAGAATTGTTCCCCTCTCCTTGCCACATTTTATCCCAATTCTTCCCCAAAATTTAACATTGGTTCCAATCACCTAAGCATCAAATTCTTCCCCAAATGACCATAGAGATGCAAAACCTATTCCCCCACCTCAGGGAATGAATAATGGAAGAATAGACACCCCTGAATTATCATGCCTGTAAGAGAACCACGACAGGATGTGTTATTGGTTAAAACATATTCATTGAAAGCATAGTTTAGCATAGTGTGCATACTGAGTGAGCAAGGATTATTTACAGAGGGTGTATTGAGTCAATCCCAAAATGCACCAGTTTTGGGAAATTTCACCTCAATAGGGTCATGTGATTCCACAAAAATCCTATTCTTAACACATAAATCCTATTCTTAACACATAAAAACGCTGACTTTTATGCTCATTTTAGCCTACAAAGCATTAGTTTTGCAAAATGTTTGCATGGTCATGAAATGTCTTGTGGTTCTTGAACTTTTGGAACACGTTTTATCCCTAAGTACTAACATGTGTTTAGTACAGTACAGTACAGTATAGGCACATTGCAATGCATTATGGGATTGATTCAAAACACCCTCTGGATTATTTACTTGTACTTTAAGTCTTAACAAACCAAACAAAAATTTCTTATTTGCTAAGACCTTAGCTTGACAGGATTTGTTACCCATTTCTACCACTCCAGGCCTCTCCACATGCTTATATGCAATGCTGCCACCTTTGCTCACCCATGGCAACTGACAGAAGATGGCTTTGAAATGACCTTCCAGGTCAACCATCTAGCCCATTTTTATCTAGTGCAACTTCTCCAAGATGTCTTAATCAAATCGGCGCCAGCAAGAGTGGTAATGGTGTCGTCGGAGTCCCATAGGTAAGGATAATGCTTGTATGGAATTATGGGGAAAAACAACTGGTCATTACCAAATTTTTAATTACTTAGTCATTATCAAGTAGCAGGGCCGTACGCAGGATTTTTTTTACAGGGGGTGCGGGTCTTTGAAAAAGGGGACCTTTTTTGGAAAAATTGACCTACCCCCTAAAATGTTCCTTTTTTTGGACGTTTTGAACATGTCATCACCAAAAAGTGGACTTTTTCGTCATTATTTTCTGTACATTTTGGATCTTTTTATCAAAAAATCGACAAAAAGTGGACCTTTCCCCCTTTTGTGCAATTTGGGGGGAGGGTGTGACCGCACCCCACACCCCCCTGCATACGGGCCTGCCATGTAGGGACTACTTACTACAGAAAGAGTTGTAGAGATATGTCATAAAGTAATTCATTTTCGGCAACAAATTATAATGAAGACCCTCTATTTAAAGACACTATTAGTGATCCACCCAAAAGAGTTAAAATATTTGCATTGCATGAAGTGAAGAACAATTCTGTAGAATTCCCATACTTTATTTCTTTCAGCTGAAAAATCAGCAGAAAAGGAAGGAAACAGCAGTATTCAAAGTAAAAATCTCCACTCAATTACATGTTGTAGTAAATGTCTGTGCAAGCTAACATTCCCACCTTAAGTATTGGTTTTATTCACACATAAAGTTACTGAAAATAGTCTATTAATAGTTGATTTTGTGTGTGTATGTGTGAAAAATAAGATAATTTCTGACTTGCACAGATAATTTGGAAGAGGCAAAAAGAGTGTTATTTTAAATTGTTCAGCCAAAACAAGTACACAAGGGCGCATTTTGTGATTTAAGACACTTAAATTTTTGTTCATGGTTCTGTAGATTTGTCCAAAAAGTCACTGCTTTTGATGACACTTTATTGTATAATGAGCAAATGTTTTTATCACACTGTCTCATAGGCCACTGTTGTAGTTTCTGTTCATCATGTTCATGTGTTAAAATTCTTTTTTTTTTTTTTTTTTTTTGGAAGAATCACTCAACTGCTGACACGTGACCCATATGGGGGTGTTAACAGATTGGGTCAAAGCTCGTGTGTGCTGATTAAAGGGGCATTTTGTCAGTTAGGGTAAAGATATATAATTTGTTTCTCTTCTGCATGCCTAAACAATTTGAGCCAATTGCAGCCTAGCTTAGTCAGAAGAGCCACTGACTCATGGGGTGTGTTCAGAGAATGACACCCATTGACCCCTATATGACCTTTTAACGCCATCATAGAAGTGTTACACATTTTGCGACCACAAAGAGAGGCAAGACTTATGGTTCGAGAACCACCTTGTTCTTAATTACCAACATTTTTGTACCAAGTCAATTTGTTTATCATAGTATTTTTCATTGTAAGTAAAATAAGGGTATCACAAAAATATTGTCCTCTTTGAATACCATCACTTGATAGGCTTCTGCATCATTGATGCTCTGGTTTTCTGTACATTTTGGATCTTTTTATCAAAAAATCGGCAAAAAGTGGACCTTTCCCCCTTTTGTGCAATTTGGGGGGAGGGTGTGACCGCACCCCACACCCCCCTGCATACGGGCCTGCCATGTAGAGACTACTTACTACAGAAAGAGTTGTAGAGATATGTCATAAAGTAATTCATTTTCGGCAACAAATTATAATGAAGACCCTCTATTTAAAGACACTATTAGTGATCCACCCAAAAGAGTTAAAATATTTGCATTGCATGAATAGCTTAAAAGTGAAGAACAATTCTGTAGAATTCCCATACGTTATTTCTTTCAGCTGAAAAATCAGCAGAAAAGGAAGGAAACAGCAGTATTCAAAGTAAAAATCTCCACTCAATTACATGTTGTAGTAAATGTCTGTGCAAGCTAACATTCCCACCATAAGTATTGATTTTATTCACACAAAAAGTTACTGAAATAAGATAATTTCTGACTTGCACAGATAATTTGGAAGAGGCAAAAAGAGTGTTATTTTAAATTGTTCAGCCAAAACAAGTACACAAGGGCGCATTTTGTGATTTAAGACACTTAAATTTTTGTTCATGGTTCTGTAGATTTGTCCAAAAAGTCACTGCTTTTGATGACACTTTATTGTATAATGAGCAAATGTTTTTATCACACTGTCTCATAGGCCACTGTTGTAGTTTCTGTTCATCATGTTCATGTGTTAAAATTCGGAATTCCTTAAAGAACAGATTCAATCTGCACGTAAGATTAGGCACGCATACATGACTTATTTATGCCAACAGTTCGGATGATACAAAAATTTCATGGTGGGATGAGGTTTGGGCCATTAAATGCCCCTTTAAACATCTACATGAGCAATTTTTCCGCAAATTGGCACCATTATTTCCCAAAAAATGGACTTGTCAAAACACTGTGAACTACACTTTTTTCAGATTCATAGATTTGTATTCAGACAAACTAGACTTGAGCCAAGTTTCCATGAGCAAAGAAGAGCACTGGCCCATATTGGCATATGGGCGAAGTAAACTGTGCAACATCTTGTTCAGTAATGAACTTAATAAGAGACTATCCGGCAAAGGGGTTTCGTGCAATGCTTGTCATCCTGGTAATCTGGTCTACACCGGTCTAAGCAGGAATTGGTGGCTCTATAGGATACTGTGGTTAATGGTTAGACCCTTCACCAAAGCAGCAGTAAGTAGCAAACTGTTCAATTTTTTTTACTCGTTACTTTTCTGATACAAGTAAAATTTCAGGGGGAGGAGTAGGACATGCCAACCTAACAGCAACAGCGAATTCAAAACGTCATCAATTTCCGGCGTAACCTGAGTGCTAGTCTTTTTCAAAGACTTAATGGTAGGAGGGCGCTCTTATGCATATCGAACAGTCACAGACTTGACTAAAGGCTAGGCCTGGACACAAATAGTTAAATCTAAATGACCATTATTGGAAATTACACTATTTTGCAGCGAGGTTAATCCACTAACCTCGACGGATTTTGAAGTCAATAATTTATTCCAAAATTATTATGATGTTACTAAGATGTATTGAACTAAGTTTTAAGAGGAGATTTTTAATGAAACCGAGACAGAGACTGCCATAGTAAATGCACGTAGCAGTTCCACAAATTACCGTTTGGAAATCCCCAATGCCCAAATCGAGCAGGTCGTGTACATAACAAGCATTTGATTCAACCATCTTTGATTCAAATTGACCCAACTAAGACATGCCATCATTGAGTGAATAGGAGTACAGATATCAGCAGATAAAATTATTCTTGCAAGATTATTCTGACAAACTTGCAAGTATGATGAAAGTGTCAGAGAGTAGTTAAACCAGATGAGAATGCAGTAATCAAAAAGATCAACGATTCAGCAAGTTTCTGTAGGTTATAGGGCAAGTAGTATTTCACACAGTGAATAACACCCAACATTTCGAAACAGAGGAAGAAATGTAATCAATATGTTGAGCCCAAGTCATATTCACAGCTGTTTAACCCCATGCAAATTGTCTCTTTTATTTTTAGAGCAATTTTAAGCAGTGGCGACACAATTTTGACAATTGATATAAGTAGGGACATGCAAGAGCTATTACCTCTGCAAAAATCAGAAAAATCCATTGCGGGAATCTTGCCATATAGGCCTACAAAGGTCAGGATTTGTATGTTATAGCGCCCTCTATATGTCCATTTCCCATGATAGAGAGACATGCTGAACTAAATTTTTAAGAAAAATCATACAAGCACCGGTGCTTATAAGCAGACGATTTCGGAAAACCGGACGAGAGAGATATTTGACTAGCGCCCTCTTAATATATTCTGCAGATGAGCAACAACTTGGCTAGTGTAATATGACTCCAAATCGTTACTATTGAGCAAACTCATTCCTGCAAACCCTGCCCTGAACCACGTACAATTAAATGGCATAGCTTTGTATTCTAACAGCTGTTTCAGCCAAGGCCTTAATTCGCTGTAGAGTGCCACGTAATAGGATTTGTTTACCCAGCAACCGGTCTAAACATACTACAGAGCAAAGGACACATGTTATGCAATGAAATTGTTTAATTCCTTGTGATTTGTTTGGACCGATTGCTGGGGCAACGAATTCCATTACGTGGCACACTACAGTGAATATCTCTTAGAGCATGGACATAAGTTTCAAAGACCCTATCACGTTGCCGCCTTTTGTTATGATACCATTTACCGGCTTAAGGTAATGCGATAATCACCCTCTCAGCAGGAGAGCTGCCAAGCCATCAGCACGTATGAGATTCTTGCCCAAAATCATGATCCAATCAAATCAAATCAAATTTATTTCATCTCAATATCAAAAATACAATCAAATACAATGTAATCATGATAAACCATAATGGTGAATGAGATGAGGACACTGCTAAACTCATAGTGTGGGATTGCAGGGCCCTAGAAACTATAGGTTATAGTAGTGACTACAGAATAGGGTGGAAGTCGAACATTCTCCAGGAATTGTACTTAATATTATGTAAGTGCAAATAATAAAAACAAAATGCAGTAAAGTGAAATAATAAGAAGAAGACTTAACACGCCGACAGTGAAATAATAATAAGCGGACCTAACACCTATAGATAATATCTATCGCTCCTCTATCAACCCTGGCTTGATAGCTCAGTCGACAAGAACGCCGTGTTGGTAATACGGAGGTCTCCGGTTCGAGTCCGCCAAGCGCACTTTTTTTTTAACAGTAATGTGCGCTGGTCATCTCCAGGGAAAGATTAACAAATATACATCCACCATGCTATATTTCACCATGGACCCAGAGTTTTCGGAACTAGAGATGTGTTGCGTCTGGCCAGATGAAGGGGGCCAGCTGTACATTTTTTTTTTTTTTTTTTTTTTTTTTTTTTTTTTTTTTTTTTTTGGTGGGGGGGGGGGGGGGGGGGGGGATGATGGGTATAGGCTATTTCTGTCTACCAACAACATTAGACAGCAAAGCTAAAATTTATTTTGATATGTTTAGTTCTTAGCTTGAATACTGCTCAGACTACAAAAATGCAGTTTTTTCTTCCCATTTCAAATTCTGAAATGCCAAATTCACATGGGAATCCCATAGCTAAAAGACTGTAGCAATTGGCGTGAATTAATACAACATGATCCAAATGGACTTAGGAATTGAATAAAACATGTGTAATTTGGTAAACTATACAAATTCTGACTCAGGACAAAATCGAAAATCTTAGTGCTAGCCTGTGTGATACTTGTGAACTCTTTTTGTGGCAATGGCAATTCAACGCATTATTCACACCGCACGGCTTCCGAATTTGAAACCTTATTTCTAACTTCAGAGGTATGTATAGGGGGTTGAGAATAGTCTGTATTTCACTAACTTTATTTTTTTCTAGTTATTTAGGATGCTCTCCATAGTTTTGAGCGGGTGTTTTTCAATTTTTTTGATGATCACACCCCCTAATATGGTATACACAGTACACTTTTGATGAAAGTTTGTCTCAGCTTTTTAGGTCAGGGATGGATTAAGGCAAGGAATGATTTTCTGCTCTTTGAAACAGAACGCCTGTTGTGAGTTTCCCAAGATATTCCGAGGCACTTGAGCAGCCGGTCTAAAAAAAGAGACAATCAGAAAAAAAATTGTTTCAATATTAATTCAAAATAAGTCATTCTTACTTGCATACTATTAAAGAAGACAGACCATGCTTCCAATGGTGTTTGTTTCATCTTATTTGCTTTTGTCATCCAGAGATATAATCAAATTTTGTGGCGATAGTACCAAACCATTTTGTCCACTTTTATGCATGGGAGAGTTGCTTCGCCCAGTTATGCCATGCTGTCTTGAAGTCACAAAAGATTGCACTTGACAAAGAACAAAACACAGATTAAGTAACAAAGGAAGTCTAGGTTTATCGACACAAGTTTTAATTAACCCCCCCCCCCCCGCCCCCCCCCCCCCCCCCCCAAAAAACCCCCCCCCCCCCCCCCCCTCAAATAATCAGTTGTAAATGAGAATATCTCTTTCATAAAGATAGCCATACAAATATTTATTTGCAAGTCAAATGAATGGAACTTCGATTTATTAAAAAATTGGTATTTGTTAAAATCTTGCTGGAAGGAAAGTAATTGCAACCAAATAAACACTCCAAAGAAAATTGGTTAAAATATTGGCACTATCTTTGTCCATTTACTAATTGTTGAAGTCAATAAAAAATTAATTTGGAAGTAAAGTATCAATGTTGGTATGTAATTTGCGTTCATGTACTTTAAGACCATAAAACCTCTCTCCTCCAGGTGCTGCATGCCACGCTGTACGCTCATGGTTTCTTCTAACAACAACAGTTGTGAAATGTTATTCACTTTATCTTAAAGCCAGAACTTACGGATCATAACTTGCCCATTACGTAACTGTTTTCGTATCTTGTAGAGTTTCTTTATGAAGTTAATCCCTTTTTTAAAGAATTTAATAACTGTTCAAGTGTGAATAACTATGTTTAACAATCGTTCACCGTTTTCACTCAACCAGAAGCGGCACAAACTCGATTTTTGTGTTCGCAGTAAACTGGAGTTTATCTCTCGATTGAAACAAGCATAACAAACAAGGTCTTTTTCTTTAATGTGAAATGTACCAAACGACTTACATATGTTGATATATATATTGAAAAAAATCGGTTTTTTTGATTGGACCATTTTTTGGAGACCGGCTGTAATAGTGTTTCTCCAGCGCATATTAAATACTTGGCATTTTTTTAACACTTAATGCTCTTTAAATTACACTATAATGTTAAAAACGTACATGTACTTAGGCCGCTTTCATTTTGTGTTTTCATAGTTATGTCGGGTGTGGCCAGTTTGTGACCCACTGACACACATGACCCTCATAATTCCTACGGAATAAAGTGCACTTTATTCAGTTAAGTCTGCTGAATTCATCGGGGTCATGTGTGTCAGTGGGTCAAAACGTGGCCACACCCGTTTTTGCG
>JAMKCH010027970.1:0-45696 GCA_023653785.1 Ophioderma brevispina | reverse complement strand
ACACCGGGCGGGTGTGAACCCTCTAACGGCGGGTGAACCCCCGCTTACAGCAGCGGAGGAACTCCCTGTAACGGCGATGGGTACTATAGCGGTGGTATTGTGATCGGTGGGTACCGAAGACGGCTACCACGCGCCCAGTATCCTATCAGTCAAACGCACCCCTGAGGCGCGGGCGACTGACAAGACACCAGACCCAAAGCCTGTGTAACGGCGGGTGAACCTCCGCTTACATCAGCGGAGGAGCTCCCGCTCATTACCGGTCAAAATCCCTACACCGTCCAAGTTATACCGAAGGGACGAAAACCCAAGGATATACCCCGGTCCAACTCCAGAGCAAACCAGGTGCAATACCAGAGACCGATACGCACGGCGCACCTATTCGCCCCGGAGTAGGACCAGTGGGTATCAGCATGGGTGTGGGTCCCGTGACGGCGACTCGGTCGAACAAGTCACGTACAGCCGCGGCCTATAAGGGAAACAAACCGGCCTGAGCACGCACCAAGGCGGGGATACCCGAATACAAATTTACTAAGTCTAGATAGAAAATTTATATAAAAGCATTTCCAAACAATCCTACAACTCCTTTAATCAATGGCCATACCTCGTTGACATAAGGGCTGCAAAAAAGCAGTAAGGAAACTAGGTAGTAAACCCACAAGTGTACGCTCATTGTGTGAAGGAATGATCGTGCATAAATTATAAAATGAAAACAAACCGGGCGCCATTTTGAAACGAGAACGAAAAACGTGCCAGCCCGCTTACAAATTACAATCCGCACAAGCATTGTAATCACAAATATACACGTTAAAATATATAATATATATATAACACATATAAAGATAGTAGTGGGAAATAGGACTATCGATATGAACGTTGCTGCAGTGCCACGCCCTACGCTAGTCGGCCTATGGGTGTGAATTATGCGGGTTTGTGTGTTGACAAACCCGACGCAAAGTCAAGGTATAAAGTCCTTAAAATACCGACTTCGCAAACGAAAAATGACAAAACTACAGTCCCAGGGACGTAATAAATGACATTTAACAGATTTTCACAAGGTTCAGGGCCACCAAGTAGCTAAATCTGACCAAAAATTCGACAGAAATCAGAGAGTTAAATCATAACGTTACCAATCTTGTCGAATTCCCAAGATTTTTTTTTTTTTTTTTTTTTAAATCATAACGTTACCAATCTTGTCGAATTCCCAAGACGAAAAGAGGAAGAGGATTGTGGGTATGACGTCACTTGGGGGGGTGTCGTCATACAGGGTGATCGAAATGAATATATATTATGTGGGAATATATATTTATGGGAGGTTCTGCATCTGCCTAAAGACAATGCAATTTGTTACATCAACATCGGATTGAAGGTAAGCAGATTCCTGTATGAGTCAGTGGTAATTCTGAGTTTAACCAATATCACTTATACAACTTAAATCCAGAATTGAGTACCTTGAATAAATCCAGCAAGTGGCCCCACCGAGATTTGAACCCGGGACCCTTGGGTCCAAAGGCAAGCTCCCTAACCATTAGACCACGCCACTCTCTTGTTTCTTTCTTTCACTCACTCACTCCCTCACTACATCGCCTGTCCGATTGCCCGGGGCACTGAAACGTTCTCTCAGGCAATTAATGTTATACCACCCTGTCAGATCAGGCTAGTTGACTATATTTTGAAGAAAACTGGTTCGCTTTAAATTTGTTAGCTCATATTTTGAATAAAATATGGTTTTAATATTAAAGGTGTATTTCGTGATCCTAGCAACTCATTTTTTGTTTATGGTTCACTAGATATCCCCGAGCAAAAGCTTATTTCCCAAATTTCAGTTGATTCTCATGGGGCATTTTAGCATTATATGCATAAATGTTTGTATAACGCTGTCCCATATGCATTGTAATTTGTCTGTTTACAGAAAATTGAAGGGTGACTTCACTCTTACAATATTTTTATTCAAAGAGTATTTTGCTCTTGATATCCATGGGTAAGTGAAATTGCTATTATTTAAATGCAAGATCTGTCACCTTTGAAAAGATCCGAAAAATGCCCACAGTAAGATTCCTTACCATAAAGGCCTGCAAAAGTCAGATGATGGTGGCCAAGCTTCATTCAATATAGAAACTCAACCAAAATATCAAAAGAATTTTCAGCAATACGGAGTGCAATTGGCGCTTTGATGTGGGTCAGTCATGGGTACCCACATACGACCTCGTCCTTGTCTCAGAACTAACCCTTACAGTGGAATTGATTTGGAATAAGAAAATGCTCCTTGACAACATATAAAAATTCAGAATTTTGCATCAAGATTTAAATTTGATAAACTAATGGCAACTCTAAAATTGGGATTTCTTGACCCTCCTCCTTCCCCTGGCAAAAGTCATTGACTTGCATAGTGCCCTCTATTGTCCTATCTCCACAGATATCTAGGTAAAACTACGATTTAAAAAAAAAACATCTGTTTGCCGGCTGTGCAATTTGTTAAATTTGCACAGGATATAGCTGGTGGAATATATGATTCAAGTAAGGTAGGTGTCAAAACTGTGTTGCTATTGACATTTATTTTGATCTGGTTGTGTTATTATGAATGGGGCATTTCCATAAGGTCAGACCCACGTTGATTCCATTGAAGGTTTCCGAATTCATAACTGTGTCAGGAAAAAAGTGGGTCACATGGGTCACCTTATGGCAACACCCTAATGAATGAGAACTACAAACATACAGATTTCAGGCCATATGACAGCGTTCAAGCTTTGACTTGCGTTTGGTGGACAGAATGGTGGAAACTTAAAGGGAAAGATATCCTACTTAAAATACCATTTTCTGGGGTGAAATTTTGCGTAGAAACTGAATCTGAAATAACAAATGCATAATTATTAACTTGAAAATTTTTCCCATAGCATTGTACAGGCATATTTCTGCCCGAATTCCTCAAATTTGAGCAAAAATCGGTCGCAAAAAAATAAGTCCTTCAAAACTGGGACTCTCAGGGCTAAACAAATATAAACTTGCTCTAGAGGGAGGTCTTGGCTATAGCAAGCTTATATTTGTTTAGCCTTAAACCTCACAGTTTTGAAGGACTTATTTTTTTTTGCGAAGGCCTTTATTTTTTTCACACCCCCGAAATGTTAGGGGTAGGGGTAACATATTACTCCTTTATTTTTTTTCAGTACATTCAACTTATTCAAGTTTTATATCACTATTTAGCTATTGAAATACTGAACAAAAAGACACAAGAAGCATCACCATAGCTCATACCATTGAGAAGTTATGGCTTTTCCAATCACAAAATTGGGTGAAAATTGGATTTTTTTCCAAATCAACTGTCACCCTGACCACCAACTTTCTAACCCTGTTACAAAAATAAATAGATTAATCCCATTTAATGATTTGAATATTACAAATGTACCCCTGTCACATGATTAGCATAAAGAATTAGTCACTAGTAGGTAGTTTTCATGTTCATACACTCACAGGAAATTAGCAAGTCAAATTTTTGTCACCCAAAAATGGTCATTTTTGGCTAAAATTGGCCAAAAAACTGAATTTTTCTCAAAATCAGTGAAAAATATGGGGTTTTAAGTGCCAAAATGACATTTTACCCTTAGAAACATTTAAGTAATCAAGAATTTTTACTGTTTTCACCCCTAAATATTTTTTTCACACCCGTGTCCGCCAAACGTAAGTCAAAGCTTGAACGCTGTCATATGGTGTTGGAAAAGAAATTCACTATTCTATATTCTACAAATATCCGGGTGTGACGATTTGTTAGTGTGTTTTTGTGTGTATGTGTGTGTGTACGTTTCCTTTGTCATGCCACACCTGATAACCACTGCTGATGACTTGATTATCGGTGCGACAATGTATTATGCTTACCTATCTGCATATGTGACGTATCCAAAACCACGGCATTTATCAGTCACTCCTGCGAAGAAAAAAAGTGTGGACTATGTTTTATACTAGTTCTCTTTGTCCTAATTAGTGACCCTCCCGGGAGTGCCACTTGTCATTGACAAGGGGTATCATCCGTGTCCAAGCATTCTCAAAAAGCACCCTAAATACGTATTTGCAAGGAAAATGCATGGAAATACTTACTGACACGTGCTACAGTCTCGCATTTATCTATTGTCACTACTGCTTTCGTTTACTATCCTGGATTACAATCAATTTTACAGTGTCAAAATTTGCATTTGAATGTTGCACATAGTGCGAATCGTATTGTTGACATTGCTGCACAGAGTTAAAATTAGCTTAGCTAGGTACATTGGCACAGCCAAGTGGTGATACCCTAGGCACCGCTATTGGAAATGCATTTTTTTTCAAAACATAAATTTGAACAATTAGAGTACACATCTTTCTAAATTCTTTGAGGTCTTAAAGGTCACAGGAAATGCAAATAGAATTGATGTGGTTTGTGTCAAGTCTACAAGGAGGGACTAGAAAGCATTCAATATTTGGGTTGGTGATGACATCATTAGTGAAACTATTGATTTCTCAGAGTAATAGAAAATTCCAGGTGACTGGTGTGAATCTATTCATGACACTGACTGAAAATCAATAGTTTCACTAATGATGTCACTGGTTGCGTATTCTTTTTGCTGGCCCCGTTTATTGGAATGGAATGTCCCATAAAGATTTGTAGTAGGTTTATCATCTCATTTCCTGGGACCTTTAACGTAACACTCCATTACTAAAAATCAGTTACTGATAAAATTCACTGCGTCTCGTGTTACACTTTAAGCTAGAGAATCTGCAATGCTAAACCTGTGATGTCATTGTCTTAGCACAGTGAGGTTGCTGGGTGCCCGTTTCATGCGGTCCCTGCTTGTAGCTCTGCAATATTTGCAACCACGTAAGCTCCAAACAGAGCATGATGAAGGAACGTGAAAATTGCCAACGGACAGTGTGGACAGGATAATCTGAGACAAATTTTTAATATGCGACATGCAGTAATGCATGCAATATGGCATAGCTACAGCATAGCTACAATTCCTGGGTACCCAGGGATGGCCGGGACTTGCACACGACACGTGTGTTTTTGAAATGTTAAACTCCTCAGCCATGTCCCGGCCAAGTCCCAGGCCTGTGGGGCAACATTTTTATGTTAAACCCCAGCCAAGTCCCGAACCCTGCTAGCCAGGCAAAAGCGAACAAGTCCCGGCATACACCCGGGCAAAAAAAAATGATCAACTCCCCGGCTATCAGGTAGTACAAGTCCCGGCCATCCCCGGGTACCAGGGGCCGGGGCATTTTTGGATAAGTGCATAATCCAAATTTTTTTTATATGATCGTACCAACGATGCCAAAAAAATCTGAAAGGAAAAAAAAATTGGAGGGAAAAAATTTTTAAAAAAAATTGAGAAAAAAAATAGTGTTTTTTTTTTTAAATTTTCATTTTGTTAACTTTTTCTTTTCATTTTGTTTTTGGCGTCGATGGTACACCGTATGCACGCGTTTAGCTCCAGCAAAATGTAATTTTAACGCATCCGAAACTGCAAAAGAGCATCCTGGAAGACACAATGCAACTCAATGCAACCACACTTGAACAGGCTTCGAATTACAAGTTTAGAATTACTCTAAATTTGGCAAATTTTCAGATAACTCCAAAAATACATTAGTTAAAGGTATGGTTTAATTTTCCTACGATAGCAATCAGTCTTCTCTAGGAACGGTAAAATTCACAATTTTTTATTTTTCGATTTCTAACTAAAGATATTATTCTCCAATATATACTCAAATTTTGGAAAAGTAAAAATCACACTTTTTTGTCATTTTTCCTTACATTTCGAAAAGTAAGCTCTCTTTTAAAAAAATTAAACGTCCCTATTCTAGGCTAGACAAATTTGTCGTTTCTAAAAACAAAGGGATGAATTTAGTATTCTGCCACCACTGTGATTGCGCTTCATCCCGTAATTAGAGTGATGGCAGAATACTAAATTCTTTCCCCACATACTTCAACATGCAGTTTATTCCGTTGAAGCTGCCGAATTCACAGGGTTGTGGCAGAATACTAAAGTCGTTTTTGTTATGACGTTTGAAAATTTTGGGGCAAAATCATGTTTAATTTTAGCATTTTTCTCAAAATACGGAAAGTTTTACATATCGGATTCATCGTCCAATTTTCTTTCTAGAAATGTATACTTTTACTACAAAAATCAAATATTTGCAGCAAAGTTTAAGTTACAAACCAAAATGAATAGATACTCTGAAACTCAGGGTTGACACTATCCTTTATAGTCAACTTCTGTCAAGGATATCTAGCAAACGGAAGCAGGTCAATTCGTCCCAAAACCAATTCGTCCCAACCAATTCGTCCAGGTACCAATTCGTCCAAGTACCAATTCGTCCAGGTACCAATTCGTCCAGGTACCAATTCGTCCAAGTACCAATTCGTCCCCGTGGTACCAATTCGTCCCGGTAGACAAATTATAATGGGACTCCGAACATCATGCATATTTCTGTATTGGAATTGATCCCAATAATAAAGTGGGATTTCTATAATGTCTCTATAATATAGGCCTATGTATTATTTACCTTATTTGCAAATTATAAATACAATTGTAAATGCGCAAGTAACTAATCTTAAGTATTCCGCGGAGAGTTAGACTGGAGAGCAAGCTGACAAAGGAATATATCTGAATACGTCAGTCTTATGTCGATTAGAGAGAGAGTCTCGATCGATAGGAAAGACTTGTAAATGTGGGATTTCCGGGGTAACATCGATTGGAGAGTGCTACATGGTGTTGCCGTCGATTCGTCAATTGTTCCTGCGATCGATCAACAGCGTATTGAATACCGTATTGAACTTTGGTTGTGTAGTTTCCTGAAATATTCTGATATGGGAATTCATGCATGCGACAAGCAAAGAGAACATAATAGTGAATGTACGGTGCGGCGATTGCCATGTTACTGCACATGCGAGCCAATTCACATTCGGGAAACCCTGGGAAGTGACCTATTGAAAAAATGTATAATTGTATGCTCAGTCAGTTTTGTTTGTTAGTTTTTGATCCGTATAGATTTTATATAACATTTGATTGAATTATTTTATCAGCTAGCGTATATCTGAAAATAATTTATTATTATTTTTTTTTTGCAAAATGGCTGGTAATGACGATTTTTATACAAATACCTAAAAATCCCAAGTTTCGGTCGTAAATGTGGAAAAAACATTAAGCCTACAATTTCAAATCTCAAATCAATTTCAACAAAAAAAAGCATTGATAAGCCTAGAAAATGCATTAGAAGTCTGGATTAATATTATATCATACCAACTTAGATACTGATACTGATCTTTGTGATCTCCATTATGCATATTCAACCTTTTGTATACTTTTGGTAAGCATTTCAAATATGAAAAAACGGATTCGAACAAAAATTGGGGCGCTTCTCTTTGGAAATGTATCTTTTTATGTCATGTCCCGCCTGCCTTCCTCCGGCCTTCCCGAATTTATACCTTTTGCTTTAGACTAGACAAAGCTCTTTTTTCTTTATTTTCTGTATACATCAAACAGTTGCCACATTTTATGAACTTTCCATTTAAAATCATTCCTTCAATCACTTTTCTAGGTATTACATCATCATTACAAACTTAAACCATGTGTAAATCAAACCAGGATTGTTAAAAAGAATCGTGCAAGCAAGGATCGATAATTCTGCCTGTCAGCGCGATACCTGCGATAGATCCTGTATAAAAACGATTTATAGATTTGCTCGAAATTAGACCAATTTCTAATACAATTGCTAAACTCAATACCGTGCCAGTACTTCCATGATGAGCATTTCATATTCTGTCAGAAGGTTGATTTCGACTCGTTCAGGTGGCAATATGGTTCATTTTTTGTGACGTCGTCAAAGTAACCTTGTGCAACCCTTTTACCAGTTTGAATTTCAATGTGTAGATTCAAAGATGGGCTAATGATATGAGGTGTTTGCAAGTATTGAAAATTAAAATAATTTATGGGCAAGTTTTGTTTTGAATGAAGCATAATGGAAATGTTTGTGCATACTTAATTGCTCACATTGGTGAAACCGTCTTCAAGCTTCTTCATAATGTTTTCAAATCATTTTTAAACAAATATAAAGGGAAAAACATTCTGCAGTGTCGGATCTATGGGTGGGCAAAAGGGGCCGAAGCGCCGTCTTTATGCAATAAGAAGATGGGTTAGTATTTACTGTCGTACACGACAGAAAATAGGCCCGATAAGAAAAACAAAACTGGTGTAGATTCATTTTTTTCCGAGTCACAAATACAGTGTATTGCGAAAAGAACTAAAGCTGAAGTTTTCTGTAAATAAATTGGAATTAAAACTTAAAATTCAATATCCCACTGGTTTTTTTTCAAGCGGAATACAAAACCGTCTATGGTTTCAATTTGGCTCCCAAGTTTCGTTGTACGTTAAAACCATGAAATCTTGCTGAACCGAAGTAAACTGTGGTCTTACACAAGCTATCTTGACTTTCTTATATGGGAAATTGAACATTTTTTCACTCAGTATTTTCTTTTGTTATCTCTGGGATATTATTTTTATAATCCTATTCTCCCACCTTCTATTGTTTAACAATAATTTGGTGTTAAAGGTTTTACTCAAATCACTGCTGAAGACCATGTTACTCTATGCAAACGATGCATCTTTGTTTGGCTCAAAATCAGCCAACAAACAAGATTTTTAAGTCTTTCAGCAAAATAGGCATAACTTCTTCCTCCAAAGTTCAAATGACACCAAATAAACGTTTTCTGAAAGCCTGTTTATCCCTCTTTATAACCAATGCAAAAATTTGAGCAAAAATAATTCTTAACTATTTTAATTATTTTTTATTCTGAATGTAGGGTTTTTTTTGACTCACACTGTATTGTCACGGAAGATTATAAAATAATACAACATTTATTGACGAAAAGGGTTTATCAGCAGCTGCAAAAAGTTAGTTTTGTAGACAAAAATATACAAATATACATGTTAACTATAATATAGTACATGTGTTGATAATGATGAACATTAACTCTTAACTTAATATAAATACGAACCTTATAAATTCTTAACCAACCAATCGTCAATGTTATTATCAAGCGTTTTATGGCTTTTATGTTTTTATAAACGGATTTTGGAGAACGGTTGTCAAATAGATAACCAACAACAACCAACTTAGAACTCTAAGTCCTAACCTTTTCTTTCTAAGAACGTTATGGTTATGGTAAGATCTATATGAGCTTAGATTCACTCTTGTTTTTAAATTACATAGATATAGATTATCGGGCTATAAAAGGTAATAGTGGGTCTATATATTCGCATTAATTCTTTTTAAATAATATCACCTTTTTTTTTTTGTTGGTTTTATCAGAAGCTTGACATGAGTGCGCAACTTATATAAAAAAACCACCAAACAAAATTATGGCTACATTTTTGTATCTATACAAAAATGTCCTCAAAAAAGGATGTTTCCATAGATTTAAGTAGTTATTTTGGTGAATGTTGATGGTATGTGTATTTTGTAATGGTTTTAACTTCAAAGTGACATCGTTGACCCCCAATTTTTTTCTTGAATTTTTCGTTCACATCGTAAACCGTATTTGGGCGAAGTTTTGGAAGGAAAATTATGGCGGGAAGAATATATGACCCAAACCCCCAAGTTAACCACGCTTTGAGAATTTGCGTTTATTTTAGCGCGGCGGGCGTTTAATGTGATTAACCAGTGATTTACGCGTTAAACATCGTTTGAGAAACGGGACTTAATGTTGGATTAATACAACCATAGCATCAATGATGCAGTAGCCTATAATATGATGCCATTCAAAGACAACAACATCCTTAAAGTACTTTATATATTATTTACAATATAGAAAATTACACATAATACAATTTTGTTTAGATATAATCAAATCTGGAATGGGATTTTGCGGGGATCCCATGCTGGCTCACAAGACATTATGAGGGAATTCCCAAAACTGGTGCATTGTGGGATGAAACTCAATCACTCTAAAACCCCCCATACTTTTTGATCATGTTAATAATAACAGCTCTCAATTGAATACAATTTTTCGCTCTAAAATGTGATTGATTCCACAAAGTACGTTAGATGCTGATGTAGCCCCTACTATAATTTAATCTTTTGTTTATTGTTGTGTTCAAATCTGTTACTTGTTATCTTTTACTTCTGTTAACCTCAAGAGTAACATGCCTGGACAAAGTTTGGTTTTCAAAAAAATTCACACACTTGGCAATACAACTTTTCCAAGATCGGTGTAAATGAAATAGGTAGTAGAAATTATGTTTTTCTTATTTGATATACAATAAACTATCGTGTGAAAGGACAAATGACTATTTAGTCATTTGTCTTTAACACTATTTAATTTGACACATTAAATAGCGAAACATAATTTAAAAAAGTCTTTCAAAAAGGACAATCTGCACAAATGATCTAGCTTCCGACTTAAAGGCGTGTAGCCCGAGAGAAACGCTTGGCGCCCTCTATAATGCATCACTGTAATCTCAATACCATTGTTTGTGCATGGTATATAAACGAGATAGGCCATACACGTGTGAAGGTCACACTAGCATTATGAAACGAGATTATTAGAGCATCGGGAGTGCGCCACCTAACAACCACAAATGAATAGAATCCCTTCTATTATTTGGGCGTACACTCCGTTAAATTAGGCTTGATTTTGCATATACCTGAACATTTACAATAGGTAACAATCAAAGATCTACACCTTTGATATTCCATCATACTACTTCATAAAAATTACTAACATAAGTTCCCTGATGATGATAATTGTTTTCACAATTTTTTAATTTACAAAAATTCCTATTGGCCCAACAAGTGATTGTTTTCAGCTAGTCTTTTTCCACGCTAACTTAAATGTTACCTTCTACATGCTATTTGAAAGTCATAAGCAATTAACGACCACTTCCACAGCATTGGCTTTTCGTGATCCACATCCTCATCCCCTTGACTTTACCCAAAGAGTTGAGATTTTTACATCATCAGACCCGTAGCCCTAATGTTGCCTAATCAACTTGCAAATTCGATCTACTCTGGAAGCAATAGCCATTTTGTATTTTCTGTCCGTAAACACAGAAATTAGCACGCAGTGTCCTTGGCCTCATTGGCACCCGTGAGATACACATTTGGTTAAAACCTCAACCGCCCTCATTTCATAATCATACTCGGATATCTAATGAACCAAACAAAAAATGAGTGTTAGAGAACAAATTCACCTTTAATGATTTGAATGTGGCCCTCATTACCTGAATTACCTTACTGCACTTGTTTTAACTTTCAAAGGTCACGTGTCAATATTTTCAGAAAGGGCGTTCCCATTTTTTTAAAGCCGGGTGTTTTTTACATCTTTATAATCATACCAGAGTATTAATTCACCACTGAAATGAATCAGCCAAAAATTGTAATTTTTTATGTTATCAGTGCAATGTAAAGGGTTATTTCATTGTCATACTTAATTTAAAATAATTATTGAGGTAACTCCAAGCCTTTGTATTTTTTAAAATTAATTTTCACTTGACAATTCTTGTAAACTTTATGTCATTACAGTGTATTAATGGACTGTTTAACTTACCCGAAACCACAAAATACGGCAAATTTTTAATGGCAATGATTTTAAATCATATTGTTTTTTATGGAAAACCTGTTCATTTTGCTTTTTCAACTTTCCCAGGAACTCAAAATTTGCTGGTTTAATATTTTAATTCGTCGAGATTTCAATCGATAAACATGCTCCATTGGCCCTGCATACAGGGAGTTTTTCAATCTGTGTGTGATTCTTTTTACACACACTTTAATGGAGAGTAAAATTTCATAAGCTTTCATTCGCTTAATTTGTTCTTAGTAACCCCGGGGGGGGGGTTTCTCACCTTTGGTTTGGGTATGGACGTGCCCCACGCCTCTGAAGCAGGACCCATAGCTATACCATTTATTGCCAAAAAAGGGACCCATACTATACCAGAGATGCAAATTTTAGCCAATTTTAACCGATGTCTATGGCACGATCCCTGGTATGGTCAATTTGTGTTGCACTCCCCCCCCCCACTTAACCTGTAGTTGCACTCAATAACAATTTATTGTCAATGTCAACATTTGTGTATAATCACTGCTTGCAAATGTGATATATCACTGAACTAAATTATTTCTGAAGTCCCAGGGTCAACATCTGTGGGGCCAATTTACCTCACCAAGGACATCTACTGTGTGTTGGTCAACTGTCACATAGGACTTGTGGTGTTGATACCATAGTATTGTTAAAATGGTCAACTTAATACAAATACTAAAATACTACAATATAAGTCGACTAATATACAACCGATTCACCTCGACACTGGTCAATTGGGCTAATTTACCCCACTATATACCAGACTAGGTTTTAACACTTTTATCCCATAAAAAATATTGAAAAAGCAAACAATTTCACCTTCAGTAATATGTGACAACTACAGGTTAAATGTAATCATGCAAGTTCCCAAAAATAAACAGTGGTTGCATTTAACCTTGCTTCATAGTAGCAGAGGGGTTTTTGAACTATTCCCATAAGACATTGCATGTGCCTATAATGTTCTGTATTAAACATATTCAGTATTTAGGGCAGTGGTAAAGAAGTTTAAGGAAGCACAAAACCTTTCATTATTAATTTTTTTTAACAGTACTATGTTTTGGGGTGCAGGAATGGTGTAAAAGGTCGAGTTTTATGTTTAAAATGGGATTTTGTTGGGATCCATGCCGGGATCATGCAAGGATTAGTGAGTGAATGTACCAAACTGATGCATTGTGGGATGGGCTAAATATGCTTTCTTAGGTAGCGGTTTTCTAAGGCCACTTATTAGTGATTGAAGTGAGAGAATTTGGGCTGTTTTCCATTAACAAATTGCAAGTTAAAGTTCAAGCATTACTATTATTATACGCTTTTGAACCATATGTGAACATTGCATTCGTGAATGAGACTTGCATAACTAAGGCCTTCTTCAGGAAGTAAAAACAACTTGGGAATGAGTGTAAAGTTACATCATGGTACAAAACACATGGAACTTTAGACACTGGGGAGAATTGGTGGGAACACAATAACAAACTACCCTTGGGCAATAACATAACTATCATCTACCTAGATAAGCATGAAATTTATTTGCCAGTGTTAAGGCCAGCATTGAATCATCCATGGCTTCATCTTTCACACAGCATGCCTCTACATTGTAGACAACAGACAATTCAGAATAATCTTGGCCTCCAAACAATCAATGCCAAAAACACAGAAGGACGAACAAAATGCCCAAAACGCAACATCTGCCAGATTTTTCAAAATCCACAACAAACTTTTCAAAGAAATGTTCATTACTTGCATACCTGCGATTTTCAAAGAATTGGACAAACATAGAGATAGTTTATGAGAGAACATTGTGTTTCCTACTCTAATTTGTACGTGATGACAATAGCCTATATTATAGGTACAATATGCTTAATATTTGGTATATTTGAAGAGTTCTTCCCACATATGGATTTAGGTCAATTTATTAAAAGGGATACGATTGCGTATACTGAAGGTCCAATGGACGGGGTCCGAATGGCAATCGGACAAAATGGGAATTTCCAAGTCATTCATATTTCTGTAATATTTCGAAAAGATTGAACAGGGAATCGCTGTCCTACCTTGTTATTTGGGTACAACACAAATATATGTTAAAGTGAAAAGGTTGATTGGAATTGTTTTAAACATATAGACTGAATTACGACTTATGTCCAATGGAATTTTAAAAAATCATCATTTTCAGATTAATTCCTTTCAAAATGGGGATATTTTTATGAAAGGTTAACACAGTTGAATCGGAGCTTATTTTTAGCAAACATCCCGGGTATATGAATCTCTCGTTGGCACGCCTAACCTAACATGGCATAACAGTTTATTACGAATGCATGAATCATACTATAAGATATGTAATTGTGATAGGGTAATGTTGAATAATAGTCTGTTTTTAAAAGTTATAGCCATTTATGATCTTTGGTATTTGTTCTATCCAATGCTTTTAGGCCTATATTAATTTTATTAATTTGTCTTGCTCAAAAAGTTTGTTTGGGAGTATATCATTAATTAATATGGTTTTAATGGCATTACTCTTATTATTACTATAATATGTGTGACAGAATGTTTACACACGTAAATATTCAACTATTTCAGAGCCACCCGAACTTAAAACAAAGGTCGATGAAGACAAGTACTATTTTTTTTTTATCCAAGAGAGGACCAATTTTAAGTTGTGTGACAATTAGCATGTCTAGTTAAAAACAAAATCCAAGACAATGGTTGTATTTACCATCATTTGGATATAAATGTGTTACAAACTCTAGTATGAGGGGTACGGTATGCATGTTTGTGACTTCACAATCATATTCTCGATTTCTTTAGACCCAAGATACGATGTAAGTATTTAATAAAGAAGGCGTAGTTTCGTCTAAATGGACAAAATTCAGACTGGATGCAGGTTCCGTTCAGGACCCGTTGCCCTCTTTCTCTAAAAAAATAATTGAGTATAAATATAGTAGACCCCACTTATGGAACAAACTCAGCTCCGTCAATTTGGACAATTTTATTTAGGGGTGTTACGTTCATTTTCGGGAATATTGATAGTCTTTTTTACCAGTTGTTTTGCAAAATAATAATTAACTATTACGCTAAATTGAAGATTTTAAGCATGAAAATATATAAATAAAGCAATTTGTCATTTCGATAATCAATTTAGCATTAATTCATCTTACCTTATTGGCACTGTGCTTTATTGGAAAGGAACGAGACAGTATAGAATTATATTTGTCATGCTAGTTTGTGAACAAAAATGTAATACACTTTAGAATAGTATATTTATTGGCGTTTGGTTTTACACTTTAACAACAGGGGCACACGCGGAAGCCGTTCATCAAACAATGAGGGAAACAAAAACATAAGAAAATAATTTATATTGAAACAAATAACATTAACTTCTTTTATTGGTAAATGCTCTCTGTATAAATTTATTGTGTACTACATACAATATGTAAACTCCAAAGGCTACATGCACATCGATCATCCAAAATTTGTACCGTGTGAGTTTCACGGTTGCTTAGTTCCCTATAGTGCTTACTCTACTGTGAAAGGCCCTGTGAATGATTCAACGAGCTGGCGTACAGACACCATAGATATCGACAAGGCTGGAGACAATACTAAGCTAGCAAATTGGTCTCGTATTGTTACACGACTGAAACATCACGGATGTGGATAATTAATCGATGAAATCCCAGGGTAAAATCCATTCAGCCATTTTATTTACCCACTCTCGAACCAAACCTTTTCCTCGATCGGAGAGACTCTCAAACGGTCTAATTGTTGATTGCTCTCAAACGGCATAATTGTTTCATTTGAGACTCTCAAACAAAGCCCATCCCTAGTTTAATTTGCTTGCTCTCAAACCTAACCCTCAAACTGTGTTTTCCGGCAGTTAGTTGTGGAGCATTGTTTACTTTGAGTAGTAAACATTTACAATGTACAGTTAGCGTCTTGCGAAATGCATCAAAATAAATAAATAATGGTAATGTCTAATCCTTTCGTGATGAAAAAAGGCATGGGGCCTATAGATAAGTTGTGTTGATAAAACAAAGACAAAAAAAAAAATTCGATATTCAGTGTACACAGAAGTAGCAGAAAGAAACTGAATAGAAAATGACAAAAAATCAGAATAAAATTGCACGTATGTTTCCAATTAGGGCGCTCTTCAAAAATGTGCTATTATTGCTTTAAGGTTACACGGGAATCGGGGAAACAAAAAAAGCTGGGTACTGTGTCTTATACAAGATTATTAAAATCTAATATATGTACACGCAATGTGTAAAGCATGGGTGAGTTGTTAGGCCTATACCAGGACGAATCGGTGCCTGAGCGAATTGGGACGAATTGGTACATGGACGAATTGGTACATGGACGAATTGGTAAGCCGGGACGAGTTGGTTTTGGGACGAATTGGTACCTGGACGAGTTGGGTGGGACGAATTGGTTTTGGGATAGACTCAGCTTCCAGTCCGCCTGATATAAATATGTCGGACTGGGCTTAAGGGTCTATTCGCTCGTGGCGAAAGAGGACCTCTCAGACGAAAATCTCTAATATTTATACAAATGCTGTGCACAATACTTGTACCACTCTGTGCGATCCTCTTCTTGTATTCCTCTCACCCTTTGTATCTACGTAAACCGAAATGACGTGAATATATTTACACAAAAATTTGGCAATGCAAACTCCAGAGTCGAATGATCAAACGGTGTGGTGTTGCAATTCTCCAGTGTTTTGTACAAAAAAAAATTCAAAGGTAGGCAGACAGCGCGCAGTGGTGGGAAATGTAGCCAAATCATTGGTTCTATTGTGTCAAAAACACACAGATCTACCGAGTCCTGCGAAAATGGCGATTTGAAGCAACATAGTTGATGGTCAAAAGCAGTCCAATTGGGCGTGGAAACATTAGCAAACTCAACAGCTTGCGGCGGACAGTGTATCTAGCCGAGTCTCTCCAGTTTGACATATAACGACGGAAGGAACAGTTGTGCTGTGAGCAGCGGATGATTGGTTTGCAAAGAGGCTGCATAATTGTGACGTTCAGGCTATCAACGATAAAAAAATGTCCGGGTGTCGCATATGTTGTAATTTCTTATGCTCAAAACTACATTACCACTGAGTCCCCCCAGAAACTTAATTCTAAGGACTTTTAACCCAGTGGAGAGGCCATATTTGACCAAAGGAGCAATTTGCGAAGGTAAGTCTCCAAAATGTTGGGTAAAAATGAACTTCTAAATTTAGAAAGTTCTAACGGAATGGCCATAGCGTTACGAAAGTGCGCGACTAAGCGGATTTGGGAGGAATTGATAGATTCCTAGCAAACAATAAATTTACAACAGAAGGGATGAATCCCCGGAAATGCAGACAGAATGTCAGGCAAGAATGATCTTCAGTCTAGTACAACGAGTCATACTGAAATTTCGGCTGTCAGACGGTCATTATCAATCTTTTGCATTCACATTTACGAATCACCTCATTCAGGGATTTCAGGGACCGGAGGTCCGGGTCTGTGAGCTTGACTTTTATTTTGAACCAGAGAGAAAATGGTTGAGAGTCATTTTTACCCGCGGCTTTTTGAACATAATCATCTCAAGGGTTTCGGCCGAAGTCGCGCCGAAGTCGGCTTTCCTTTCAGAAGATCGCGGCTTCTGGCATTCATATATTCAAGAGTCACGCCGCGAATTTCCGTAGTCGCAAGTCAAAAGTAGCCATACATTATTACATGGACAAAGGAATATAGGTGATCGAAATAAATTCTAGTGTGATTATGCTTGACTGCACAGTCTTAACGTCAATTGGGATAATGCATCGTAAGGCTATTGTTCGTCATAGAATAGAGTACCAGACTGAAACATCAAGTGTGAAGATGAAGTTTAATAATAGTTCATTGGATTAAATTTAAGAGTTACTAGTACAAGGAATACAAAACAGTACCTACGAATGACCGACCTTGCGATTGAATTGAATTCTTTGTTGGTTGCTTGAATTGCACCGTACTGAGAGGAGAAGAGATTGCTCTTTGATGGGGCATTGCAACATGTACTAGCACTACCGGATGCGAAAGTGTGAAGCGTGCAATCACTCCAAATATAGCTTAACCCATCGGTTATACACGGTTCATCTCTCTTACACTGATCATTTCCAGGGGCATTGATATTCAATAATTGAAAGTGACCAGTGACTTTCCGCACCTCTCTGAGCCATGCTCAGATGGAGTAGCTCCGCCCAGGCAGGACTCAGTTGCAGGCAAAGGGACGGACCAGGTTCAATTCAACAATTAAACATCATACATTTTTTTAACACGACCCTTGATGTCCTCTTGGTAACCTCTTAACTTTGGCTAGTATTGCTACCCCGTGGGGAAACAACTGTTCATGAAATGAAATGAAAGGTTTTCTTTGACAAAACAAGTTATTAGGTTGGTATATAGATTGGTTGACGGCTACGGCTAACAGGGGGGGGTGGGGGTTCTACAAGAACATTTGTCCCATAGTGGGGTTGGGTTTGTCTAAGGGATGCAGACGGGACATGTTACTGGAGATCCGTACTAAAGAGACCCTCTTTTTTGGTTTTACTTTGATTTACTGTGTAGTCTTTGTAGATTGGGGGGGTTGTTCTGCTGAGCATAACCTTTTGTCTTTAATTCTCTTTTAACATTTACATTATCGCATAATCAGCTAACGTAAAGGTTATGACGCTGTACAGGGAATTGGTATCCACAATAAGCCAACACCAAAATTTGAAAGTCAATCTGACCTAGTCAAGAAGTACAAAGCTCTCCTTAACAGGACTCTGATGCATTCTTACAATTACTACAGCACAAGAATCGCACATGGTTTATCCAAATGGCGAAAAAATACTGATCGGATGAATTTTCAACTCAGAGTTATTATTTACCCCAAAAACGTCTGCGGAGTTGTTGCAGGTTCGGAGTTTGAGGTGTAGGTCAAAGGTCGACACGCGTTGGTCAACAACACACATTCGATCTCCACTAGCACTTTCGGTGTTGAAAGAAGGTTGACACCAAGATGACAATGTGGTGGATGGTTTAAGATGGAGTTAGCTTATTGTGGATACCAAGTCCTGTACAGCGGCATAACCTTTCCGTTAGCTGATATATATACGATAATAATGTCCAAAATGTTAAAGATGAATGAAAGACAAAAGGTTATGACCAGCAGAAAAACTAGTGTGGGTATGGATAAAAAAGTTAATACTACATCGGGGGCTCGGGAGAGGAGGGGGGGGGGGGGGGAGGAATAGGTCAGTTATGTAGTCTACTGAAGGTGATACTTTCTTGGTGTTTTACTGCACTGTATAGTTTTTTACTGGGTAGTCCTATGAGGTTGGGTTGGTATGACTCTAAAGTAGTCCTGAAATTTGTTTACCAATTAAAGGGTAATTCCTTCATTACCAATTAGTAAGGGTTAATTCCTCATTTGCAATTCAAGGGTATGCCTTCATTCCCATTAAAGGGTCATCCTTCTTACCAATAAGGGTTCATTCCTTCATTTCCAATTAAAGGGTTGCATTCATTCATTTCCCAATGAAAGGGCCATTCTTCATTTACCAATTAAAGGGGTAAGCATTCATTTACAATAAAGGGTAATTCCTTCACTTTTTTCAATTACCAAATTAAAGGGTCAGTCCTTCATTATCAATAAAGGGTCCTTCCTGCATGTACCAAATAAAGGGTCATCCTTCATTACCAATTAAAGGGTCATTCCTTCATTACCAATTAAAGGGTTCATTCCTTCATTTTCCAACTTTAAAGGGTCTTCCTTCATTTTCCCAATTAAAGGGTCATCCTGCTTTTTTTCCCAAGTAAAGGGTCATTCCTTCATGTACCAATTAAAAGGGTTTTCATTCCTTTCATTTCCAATTAAAGGGTCATGAATTCATTTGTTACCAATTAAAGGGTCATTCCGTCATTTACCAATTAAATGGGTCATTCCGTTCATTTACCAATTAAGGGTCATTCTTCATTTACCAATAAAAGGGTCATTCCTTCATTTACAATTAAAGGGTCATTCCTTCATTTTCCAAAATTTACAAATAAAGGGAATTTCATCATTTACCATTGAAATTTCCCTAAAAGATAAAGCCTGCAGTTAGACTCAGGCTGACTACGTGTAAAGCCCGCTGTTAAAAAACAACGGTACTAAAATTTGTCTTCAATTTCAATAAAGCAAATTGACCTTCATTTTCATTTTGAATTTGACAATTTACCATCAAGGGTCTTTGACTCTTTGGGGAAAAAATGAGTGAAATACGGTCATTTTAGAGAAACGAACAATGACATAAGTCAAATCGTGTAGCACGAATCCTGCAAGAATATCTCCAAAAATACAGATTAATAGTATTTCATAGAAGAAACAGAATTGGCAGGAGATAAATAACAAGTTACAAGTAGAGTGCATGATAAATACTGCGGCCATTAGGGGTATTTTTATTCAGGTAATTGACTTCCGACGCAGCACTGGCGTCGACAAATCCATGAGTCTACAGTGCTTGATTGCTACGGCTTTCAAGGCATTATGGCCTTTAATCGTGCCAGACCCACCAATGTCAAAAAAAGAACGTAAGTTCCCTGTACACTTTCAGTCGAGTTAAAATACAACATGCAATTGTCATGACATGCCTGTCGAATTGAACTAGTCTAATCGTGAGTTGTGTAAAATTCACTCTACTTTGTCTTTAAAGAACAAAACAGACTTTATTAGGGTCCCAAAAAATTTTTTCACTAAAAACTTCTTTAAGCCTTCGTTTGTCGCATCATAGGCAAATACGAACAACATGTACAGTCGCAGTCGGTTTTTATCGTCTTGTGCAACACGCGTTTTGTTTAGAAGCCATTCTGTCAGTGATCTCCACCTTGTGAAATTAACAAAGTTTGAACCTGTTGTTTCATAGTTACTTCGAAAATCGCAAAAAAAAAAACTAACTAAAAACCCAATATAATAAGCGGTATTGATTTTTATAACTAATGCAAATAAACTAACTTGATAATTTACCGTAACCAAATTTTATTTCCATGAATTACTAAAAATGTATCAAATGTATGGAAACTATTTTAAAAACATCAAAAGGATCAACACCATCTGTTCTACAAAACAGCGGTGTCTAATTTTGAGAACTTGCAGCTGGCTTGCAGCCAAATTAATGAGGCAATTTGCATTGGACTGTGTCTGGAAGTTCATGAAGTTTGAAAAGTTTTTTTGTCAAACAAAAGCTTGCAAAGAAACACAACAAGAAAACAAGGGCTAGCTTAAAGCAGGCTCATGACAGGACTTAGCAAATTGGTGACGCCACAGAGATAGGTTAAACAATGAAAATTTGAGTTGGAAATTTCTAACTAAAATTGTGTTCATTGAAACAAATTATTTAACTTAAATAACCCTACCACGCAGGCTCTATTGTGAGGACTTACCCCAGATCACAATTTATACCACAACTTTTCATCATACTTGCACTTCCATAGACCACAATACCACAAAATTTTTGTGATTGTGGTATATGTGGTATATGCTTAATAGTTAGTTAAATCATAACATACCAAATTGGAGTAACGCATAATATTACCACAATATACCACAGTAATAAACAACAACAAGATGCACCATAGGCCACAATGTACAGGGCTGCCAAGGAAATGGCGGGCCCAGGGGACCTTGGTGTTTAGGCTTCCATGCGCGGGTCGGGTGGGGATGTACGTGAATGTACCACACGTTATATGTCAAGATAAGATCACATACCACAAACTCCCACAAAATTTGTAGGTTCTGAACATTCACATACTACAATATACCACACTATACCATTGTGTGGTATTTGTGTGTCCTAGAGCCTGTTAGGGTAATGATGGGGTCACTCATGTCTGATTGTGCCAAAATTGGGCCGGTTATGGACAAATGTATGATGCCAGATTAGTTCAAAATTTTGTGACCGGGCAGTATCAATGCCTTGCTGTACAAAAATGTATTTATAGGCTTATTTTTGACAAACGGAGGGTCAATTAAATAAATGCGGCTTTTATTCCATAACATTAGTTATCCATAACATGGTAACATAAGTATCAAAGATTAGACATTGTTCTTTTTCCCATGTCTTTAGGATTCTATAGTCAAAACAAAAATTTTGTGATTTCCATAGGATTACACAGTTAAGAATGAGTGTACGGGCACAACGTGTTGAGTCTTAGATTTTGAAGAATGCCTCCATGCTGGAATGTGGTAATTCCGACAAGAGCGCTGCCATGGACGATAGCGGCAAACTTATTGATATGTTATCGGTATGCCATCTGCCACGTGATCGGACATGGCGTACCTGGTTGCTGTGTGCCAACTGCCATTATGGGCACCGTGTTATGTCCAGTAGATGTCGAGCGCTGCTAATATTACCAACTGCGGAAGCTCCAAACGGAGTGTGATGAATGAACGTGAAATCTGATTACGGGAATCGGCAGACAGCACGTCAATTCCAATTTGATGTTGTTCCATGTTAAGCTGGAACTTGGACATTTTCACAAAATATGAAATGTCTTTCAATTCGCTCTCAAATTGATAGTCTCGGGGTCGCCGAGTTGCTATGTGTTCAGCTACGATAGCCCATAATATCTCCCTACAAAGCATGAGAGGCAGTACAGTAAAAAAAAAACAGGATCCAAAGTCCACCATATGTGCCACAAAGTCAAGAATGTTGGTATATTACAGTCATTCGATGACCCAAATCCTTGCATATGTGAAAACTTTTTGATGTCTAGCATCCCTATACTAGCTCGATTTAAAAAAAAAACCGGTGCACAGCTCATGCTTACCTCCGTGAAATGTTGGCCATAAAACGGCACGGAAGTGACCGAAATAATTGAAGGCTAAAACAGTAGTCTCCCACTTACCATGATTCCGGGGGTCATGTGTAATTTATTGGTAATCAGCGAAATAAGCGTACTAGTGCCGATTTAAAGAAATCAACCGGGAAATCAGGGGCGACTCACTGATTTAGTGGGGCGACTGTTATGTTTAAATTGGGATTTTGTAACGGTTAAGAAATCACCGTTTCAAAATCATCACATTGAACATGAATTGAAAATCAGTCAAGGAAACAACGTGCGTATAATATAAAATCATTATGGACTACATCAAAGGTAAGATTGCAATAAGTGCTGTATTTACTGATTCTGGATTTGCTATTCCGCATCGATCAGCTGCTGCACCCCATCCCGGTTTTCAAATAGAGTAAGGCACGTAGCGTTGTAGGAGGGTAGGTACGACGACGTGCAACAATGCTACGTGATACGAGTAGTCTAGGTGGAAGAACAGAGAGTACATTTTACACACTAAAAATAACATACCCCAAAACAGATAGGAAATTGAATGAGGATTAAGACATCCAGATAATTGTAGGCCAACTTTAAGTTTTCCATAACTTAATGTGTCTAAACATGACTCGGACTCACGGATATTAAAACCCACAAAGGTTATAGAACCGATCAAACAGGTGGCATAGCGTGGGAAAGGCGACAGCGCGGGGTGTTGTGTTAAAAGCCATTTTCGTCATCTGGCTGAATTTAACGTCGCCGGCGCCGTTACAATTATAAAATCGTTCGGTTTACCCATAATTAAGGAAGCTGATTTGGTAGTATCATTTCGGATGAGGCTTTTGTAGATACAAGTAGGGCGTCATACCAAAAATTTCATTTGATTTTAGAGCATTCTTGTCGAAATATTCTGATAGCATCATTGAATGCTTTAAAAACACGTTAGAAGTTTGAAATCGTCAAGGGGTTCATGAGTTATGGACAAAAAGAAATATCAGCCAAAATTGGTTTGATTTGGACAAAAATGACCAATTAAAGAAAAATACAGCACAAAGTAGTGATTTTGAGCTGCTCTATTTCTTTAATTGGACATCTAAAACATGCTTGAACTTCATTTTCTTCAATACTGTAATTAATAATTTTACATAAAAGTTACTCATAAGCATGAATTAATTTAATGTTCCTAAATTAAAGTACCCATTTTGAACAACTTAGTGATGTCCGAAACATGATTTTCCACTACAAAAGAGGCCCATTTTTTACCAAAATCCATCAAAATTAATGCTAATTTGTAATATTTCTTTTTGAGCAAAAAACTTTCCATACCTTTGATCTTTCAAGTCTTGCTACACAAAATGACATATTTAACAGTTTTTGATGTAAATTTAAATTGGATACAGGACTTTAAGGAAATTTCCAAGTACTTGGGTTGTAGAAATTGGTGTAAAAAGTAGCCAAAAATGAACGAAAACTATTTGAGCTCATAAATGGTCCAGGTAACATTTAGAAACTAATTAGGGTTTAGGCCGAAAGTGTGCAACTGGCAGTCTTGTTTGACTGTTAAATGTGCCCAAAAACTGAAAATATTTTGAATTGTGATCAAGTAGCTGTCCTAGATGGGATTATATATGACCTTTGAAAAAAATGCCAAAAATCCAGGATAATCAAGATCATTTAAGCAGGCAAGTCCTTCATTTCTGAACGGTGCCATTATCGGTATGAATCAAAAGGGATGAGTAGCAGTGGGTTCCCAGCAACTATAAAAAGCCCTTGGGTTTTAATGCTACAATGTGATAACCACCAAAACAAGCAATTTCAAAAACACACAGGGCAGCGATACTGCTGTCACAGTTCCATGTGTACTGTGCATAGGTGCAGTGGTCTAGCTCTGTGCACTGGTCAGTTTAACTGGCCTAATAAAAGCCTTACAAACGATGCAACAATATCGATTTTTTTTGAAAATCTTGAGGGCGCACTATTTCAAATGTGCCAGTGTCTCTTTAAGTTAAAGGTGTGGTTCCGATCGTATTTGGGACCCACTTATTACCAGGTCCTGGATCATTAATATTGTCATTATGAATATGTAATTGATTTACCGACAAACAACAGTTGTTTTCCCACGGTACGTGACGGGGCGTATGTGCAAGGTGTCAGGCTCTATATCAAGTAGAGAACACAACATAAATAGAAAAAGCACCTTAGCATTAAGCAGCGATTGCTGATCCGAATATCGTCAAAATCAGAAAAAATCGTATTCGCTATTTTTTTAACTTATTGGCATGGATGTGTGCTAACATAACTTGCAAGTGGGTGGCTGAAATCTGTGGATAAAGAGACAATGGCACATTTCTTGTACACCATAATATTGTGCATCATGACGTACACAGTTTGACCTCAAACATAGGGCCATGGCATGGGAATGAAAGTTTTAGCGGCTCCAAAACCTGCCGCTGAAGATTTTCATTATTTTAAAATAATTCATTATTTGCATAAAAAATGCTCTTCATCACAAAAAATCAAGTTTTAAATCATCAAACAGCTGGAAAAGGACCCGGGGAAAAGGGTTATGCAATAACAATAGACTATGTACATGCATGCAGTCTCTGAACATGACACATCTCTTGATGTGATTGATCCGTCAGCTCTGGCTGGAAACCTGTGAACTCGCAAGTCAAGCAATGAAAATGTACATAATGAATAATGAAATAAAGCCTCATGCCTTTTGAAAAATGTCCGGACGCAAATCTAAAGCTTTCATTCTCATGGTCTAAACCGTATAGCAATATCTTGTTTTGCCCGCCATGACGTCACGGTTGACATGGTTGCATGACCAGCATACCCGTGAGCTTTATTCCGCTATTGCGTTAATGAGCTTTATTCCGTCAGTGAGTTAGATGGTCAATGACGTCACAGGTGGCCAAACAAGACATTCCCAACAGTATTGATCTAAATGTTTATAAATTCTGTTTAATAAACCACAATCACCTGTTTATGTATACCTCATAGTTCTGCTAAGCATAACTTCACATTATGTCTTTAACATGTTATCATTAACGGATGTGAAGTTATGCAAAACAACCTGGAATACCTTTCCCCTGTTACCAGCATGAGCAGGCCATTTCAAAGAGCCAACTTTGCAGACTGCAGACGAACAAAATATCAAAAGCAATTCAGAATCGAGTTGATATGTGTTCCTTTAGATAATAAATTACCTTTTGAAATAGTTAATCCTCAAAAGTTTGTCTAAAAACAGTAGAAATCCATCATTTTCCAGAGACACAACTTTTCTCATGCAGAAGTGATTGTAGTTGCAATTTTCTTCAAAATTTTTAATTTCTAATTCTTTTAAGTGTTTTTCACATATGTCATCGCATTATAGGATCTCAAGTTGTGTTTGATAGTGAAAACAGGGATATATCGTACATTTTAGAGGGATTTTGAGATCGACAAAGTTGAGGTAGGAAACGGGAAAGGTATTCCATGTGTTTTTGCATAACTTCACATCCGTTAATGACAACATGTTAAAGACATAATGTGAAGTATTGCTTAGCAGAACTAGTATACCTCATCGCGTACGTGATTGGTCAATACACATCCATTTATGCATGGCTGGCGTGACGAACACCGAAAGTGGTAAAAAATCATGCAATTTCAGAGGCTGAATTTGATATTTAATGATTTAATTTTGTAAGTAATATAGTTAGCAAAAAGTATACATGTGAATGGAAGCCCTCTGGCAGTGTTCATACCCAAAATACAATGAATGAACACCTAATTTAGTGTAGATTTTGACAAATGGGGATGTCACGCCCCACAATCCCCCAGTATTGCCCTGTTATAATAACAACATCATTCCATCAAACGTCTCTAGGTTTTGCCTCGCCATTCCAATTTCCTTTGCAAAAGATCGTGCACTCAGTCCAACTCTCTACACAACACTATAAATCAGGGGTGTCCAACCTGCGGGCCATCGGGCCATTTGCGGCCCGCTAAGAGCTCATATGCGGCCCACGAGGTACTTCCCAGAAAAAAATTAAAATGTATAAAAAATCTGAAATAATGGATTTAAAAAAACAGCTATGTCATTTGAATTAGTCCAATTTCATCAATCTGAAACCGAAATTTTCTAAAAATTGTGGGGAAATTAGTCCAATTTCCTCAAACTGAAGCTAAAGTTTTTCCAAATTTGCTATATAGGTCAATATTTCTTGGGGAAAATGGACAATTTGTGTTAAATTTGGCCCAGAATCTGCATCTCTGGTATAGCTATAGTCCTGATGATCATGACTATAGATAGTTTTAACTTTTTTATGGCTGCTGTTATAATAGACTATCTATGACGAGTTGTGTGTAGTGAAAGTGCCATTTAAAGGGATTAGCAGCGATTTGCAAATCCGAAACATCGAAAAAATAATCAAAATTCATATTTTTGTATTTTTGTTATTGGCATGGATATGCATAACCTGCAAGTGGTTGGCTTGAAATCCGTGTATTAAAGACAAGGCGGTACTTTTAATCTGATTCTGTAATTTCTATACGTGCGTATCAAAATTCCGATTTGATATCAAAAAAGCCTTTTCCGGTGAATATCTCAGATTTTAAGCGTAATATTGTGCACCAAGATCAATACAATTTGACCTCAAACACGAACATTATTGATGGTTCTTCATTCTGTACTGGTGTAAACCGCAATCAGCTGTTTAGTGTAGATTTTGAGACACCATCGCTGTATGTTTATTTGCAGGAGACGGTATGACAAATTTCCTCAAACAATTCATTTTTTTCACTATTTGGTGGTTTGTTTGTACATTAAAATAGTTATATGGAATTGTACATACTTATCCCTGATTTATAAGTTTAAAAAAGGCATTTCCACATTTTTCGATTCTCTCGCATTATCGCTGCTAATCCCTTTAAGCCAAGATACACACAGCTTCTGCTCTAACTTTACAGCTGCAAAGTGGCTTAAATATTCATTATTTGCAATAAACGTTATATTGTAGGCATTCTTAAGAGTCTTCTGCATCATGTGATAACCATTTTTCCAGATTTAAAATTCAGATCATGAAATTTTCAGGTGAAACTTACTCTTCTTGTGTCTACATTGGGCTGCCAAATTTGGCAGCCTGTGTACATGTTGACATGAACTTTTTTGGGAACAAATTTTAGCATCGGTTACAAATTAGTAAGACAATTATTCTACAGACTTTAGAGATGCTATGTATGTCAAAAGAAAATGATTTTTTCTTTTTATTTAGGAAATATATACATCTCAAAACATCTCAAACCTTAAAAATGGCATTGGAACGCCACAGAACAGTTGTAACTTATGGCACCAAAGATTATGTCCAAATTTTAAAAGATGATGCCATAAGTTACAATTATTGAAACTAGTATAGCTATGGGTCCCATTCGGCGAAAATTGGTATAGATATGGGTCCTATATACTTCCAGACTCTCGTAGGCACGTCGTAAACCAAACTTGAGCCCCCCCATTACTTGCTCACGGACCGTAGTAGTCGTGGATTCAACCAATGCGGCCCCTGCGTCAAAAGGTTGGACACCCCTGTTATATCCAATTTACTAATTTTTTTTTTTAAATATCTTCATGATTTGTCAATTTTTCAAGTTAGCCAGAGTTAGAACATAAAAACATGGAAAGTTTCCTTTACAACAAAAGCACATCTTTAAAAAAATTTCTAGGGCTTGCATTTGAAAATAGGTCCTAGTTGTAGAAACTGATACCACTTTTTCCCCTTTTCACTTTAAAGATTTCCATCAGCATCGCCCTAAGCAGTAACCGAGATGTATCTGAAATATGGCAACTGGTACTTCTAAGGATAATAACCAGGACATCAAGGAGGAAGACAAGGATGTCACTGAAAATATAGGTGGCAGCATTCCACAGATTAGCAAAGATGTACCAATGTCGGTAAGAAATGACTTTAAGACCAAATTTTATGTGTTGCAGTCAAGCAAAACTAGTTATTTGCTGGTCAAAATCAAATCAGTTTCTGGGGGGTTCATTGTGCTGATCCCCATAGTTCAGTGGCAGCACGGGGGTCCCCCTTTTTTTCTCTTGCTCTAGCAGTTTTCCCCTTGGCAAAAATTGGCGATTTGGGGCCAAAATTGCCAAATTTTGGTCAAAATCAGTGATTTGGGGGCCAAAATTGGTTTAAAATCTCTGAATATTGGATATTTTGACCCAAAAATTTCAGTTTTCCCAAAAAATTCCCCCCTTCCCCCAGAAAAAGAAGTCTGGTGCCACCACTACTGTACTCCTGCTAAGCATAACTTTAACATTTGGTCATCACCATACTAGTAAATTAAAAATGCTGTGAAATTACTTAATTACTTTACGATTTAATGAACCTCAAGTTTAATGATCCCAAAATTACTCCAAATACAAGTTCCTTTTCTTGAACCCGCACAAATCTCTAAAGCCATTAAATGGTCATATATTGCACAAAATTTAAAGCACTACAATTTCTCCAACTTCAGTGACGTCAAAATTGGTGGGCAGCTGAGGTCACATGGGTCGCAACGTGTTTGTTTGTTTGTTTATAAATCAACAATGATTACACATCTCCAGTCAGCACCTTTGGGTGGCTCCAGATGGTACCCTCTACCCAGTGTGCCTTCCGTATGGCTTATTATATTCAACAAAACGATAACAGGCTCAGTGCACTCATTGGATTACACACTTTATTCCGTCAGAGTATAAAATGTATGATAAAAAAAAAAAAAAAAAAAATTTCATCGAATATCCTTCCATTTCGATTCAAAGTTCGGGATTTACATCATGTCAAATGTGCTAAACTACCAATAAATGAATAAGGAAGGTGAAAATTGATTCAAGGAGTTCGTGAAAAATAACTTCAGGCCTTGACCACCCCTACATCCAGTTCAAGTTCAAAGGGCACGGAACATTCGTTAACACCGCTTCCAAACAAATCATTGTATGAGAAGTGTTGTTTCATCAGAAAATGATGGATTTATGTTGTTAAATGGACACCAATTTAAGGATTCAAGTAAATTGGCTTGTATGCCGTCAGAAATATTTCTTAACAATGGTCTGTTAAATCTCAAATTTGTACCACATTAGTACGATAATGACCAAATATTAAAAGACATAATGTGGAGTTATACTTAGCAGGACTACTGATTTTCCTAGAGCAACATTATATGGTGGCATCTGACCCAATCGCTTTGAAATAGAGATGGGCACTCCATTGATTCCTGTGTACACCATTTTATCCCCTCTACCTTTACTATGTAAGAAACACCCTTTAATTGGACTTAAGGTTCCAGAGCTATGGCTGTTTTTTAGTGTCACTCCGAACAGCTGATTGAGTGTTGCCTCATTAACAAACATCTAAGGAGAAGACAGTAAGAAGACAGTAAGAAGACAGTAAGAATGGGAGACGCAGGTAAGAAGATGGTAAGCAAGAGGTAAGCACAGGGAAAGAGAGAAGGTTAGAGATGGTAAGAAGGGACAGTAAGAAGAAGGTGAGAAGATGGTAAGAAGGAATACGACAGTAAGATACAGTAAGATGGTGTTAGAAGATGGTAAAAAGATGGATTATAAAGATGGTAAGAATGTGCTAAAAGAAGGTGAGAAGATGTAAGAAGGAAAAGATGACAGTACGAAGATGGTAAGAAGGTGGTGAGAAGATGGTAAGAAGGTTGTATAAGTATTTTAAGAAGGTGGTGAGAAGATGGTAAGAATGTGGTTATAAGATGGTAAGAAGGTGTGAGATATGGTAAGAAGGTGGTGAGAAGATGGTAAGAAGGTGGTGAGAAGATGGTAAGAAGTGGTAAGAAGAAGGTGAGAAAGATGGTAAGAAGGAAGACTACAGTAACAAGGTGAAAGATGGTAAGAAGGTAAGAAGGTAAGAAGGTAAGAAGGTAAGAAGGTAAGAAGGTAAGAAGGTAAGAAGGTAAGAAGGTAAGAAGGTAAGAAGGTAAGAAGGTAAGAAGGTAAGAAGGTAAGAAGGTAAGAAGGTAAGAATACGGTCAGAAGAAGGTGAGAAGAAGGTAGATGTAATAAGAAGGGTCATAGATGGTAAAAGAGGTAAGAAGAGGGCAAAGGTAAGAAGACTGTAAAGAAAGAAGGTAAGAAGAAACTGTAAGAAGAAAGGTAAGAAGAGGGTAAGAAGAGGGTAAGAAGAGGGTAAGAAGAGGGTAAGAAGAGGGTAAGAAGAGGGTAAGAAGAGGGTAAGAAGGTCAGTAAGACCGGTAAACGATACGACATAAGAGTAAGAAGATAAAAGAGGGTAAGACAGTAAAAGATGGTAAAAAAGTAAGAAGACGGTAAGAAAGGGCAAGAAGGTAAGAAGATAAGAAGGTGGTTAGAAAGTGTAAGAAAAGTGTAAGAAGAGGTAAGAAGGCCTCCTTTCTCAAATTCAATAATAGTGACAATACACAGTATAGCTTGATCACATCACCTTAAAGCTAATGTATGAGCTTTCAAGGAGAGAGCCCTACATAACATATCTCACCAAAAAGATACCAAGCTACAATACTATGCAGAAACACCTCGTGTAGCGGTCCATCATACTCAGAGTATATTTTGTTGCAGTCTTTAGTTGTGGAACAGACACAATAACAAGTGCTTCATTTGCCCACCTTATTTGTGGTGCCAGTAAATGTTTTAAATGTCTCTCTGAGGAGAGTATGCATAAGTTGATTTGTGTCAATCAAAGACAAACCTTCCCGGATGTACAGTAGTTCATGACCCACTTTACAGACTTTTCTGCGGTTCTTAGACAATTGGTGGTGCAGTATTAAAGGGGGATGGCCGTTAAAATATGAATTTTTTCCATTTTGGTAGATGGGCCTTCACGTCCAAAACCCCATCTGTAAAAGCTTTGCGCCGATATTTTCAAACCCGTTTTGATGCAGAGCGTAAACGTGATTTTGGTAAGCCCATAGAGTACACTGTGTAAAATTAATATTGTCGAGCCACAATGGGTCACCTTTTCGCCTCAAACATCCTTTTGGCTCTAAGATTTCACAGGTAAATGAGAAAAAAAAGAGTAGCTTTATTTCCTGATACAAAATGCTTCCACTTCCGTTAAAAATCTGGGGCTGCTGGGGACGAGGCTATAGCGATCGGGGCATGACCTTAAAGGTTGGATTCCGAGTTGAATAATTGTATTTTCTTAGAAATAGTTCATTTCTTTCTCACTTTTGCATTTGACGGTGTCGCCAACATGCCCTTTAATTTATTCTGCCTTGGGGGGGGGGGGGGGGGGGGGGGGCATAAACCATGCAAAATAGTGATGATGGCTGCTAGAAGTAAAAGTCACAAATCCCCTATCAACAGCTCCTGTGTGTAAAGTGGTACACAACATCTTGAATCCAATCTATTCAGATGATTTGCACACATCACACAAGTAGACTATAGTATCACTTTATTTGTAATTGAGACCCCTCCTGGCAATTGATGGTGTAAAACTGGACCGAGTGCCATCGTCTATGCTTTGCCTAGTACTTAACATGCCTAACTTTATATTATTTTTAATCATGAAGGTTAGGCATGTTTGCCACTAGCAATAATGTTGCTTGCACTGTTTGCCCCAATTGAAAGCATCTAAAGGCCAAATAACCCATACAAAATCCGGATTATTGTATGAGGGGATTTTGTTTTTGTCCTTTTTACATGATTTTTTTAAGAGGAAAGCATCAAGAGTGCTGCAAGCATTTTGAGAGATCCGGGAAGCCCACAAATTAAAACGACGCAAAAGAAAAATAGAAAGGAGGTAAATCTAAGCACAGGAGGATGAGGAAAAGCATAAGGTTGGCATTTGTTTTGTAAAAATTTCAAAGACAAACTGCCTTATGAAGACTAATACTGTACTAAGATGCTGATTGAAAAATCATTAAAAGGGGATGACACATTTGTGTACGGTCAATAATACAGTTTTTACTTGATCGAATGGCTTCACCCCCAAAACCTCATAAAGTTTTGCGTTGATATTCAATCCGATTTTGAATGACTTGAGAGCATTAAAACTGATTTTGTATTCCCATAGATTCAGTGTGACGACTCCACCTGCATTTTGTGCTTTACAAGCAATTATACATCTTGGCCCCCTGAAATTTAATTTCCTCATGTGTACAGAGTCAGTGGACACCTTTGGCCCCCAGTTTCAGAGATTTGGGGGTCCTGGCACTACTCCCTGCATAGAGTATTTGTATAAAATTACATTTGACTAGAAATGGGACCATTATTCGTTCCAGTAACTCCAACCAAATATCCTTTAGATCTAAATTTTCACTGGGTAAATAGAAAAATAAGTAGTTTTCTTCAGATACCGAAATTTTAACCAACTTCGGTAAAATCCGTGTTCTGGAAGACAAGGCCCTATTAGCGATTGAAATATGGCCCCACATTATCTTTTTTGTTGTTATGGTTGTAGGTCAGATCTTGACAGTATTGGCTCAAATTAGAGCAGGTCATCCATGCCAATTTAACGAAACGAGTCCACCTCCACCTCAATGGATTTCTTTTCTTTTCTTTTGGTGTTTTGAAAGATATTCATGAAAAACTAAAATCCTGAAATTTGAGTTCTGTACCGCTTTTCATTTTCACGCTACACAGCAATTTTAATTTGAGGGGGTCACCCGCAAAACCATTGTAGCGGTGTTGAAATTTCAATATTCCCGAGTGCCTAAGTAAAGAACGCCCCTCAGATTCCTTCAAACGTGGCATTCATAATTACCTTTTTGTCATTCTTTCCTCCGATAAAAGGTTCAAAAAGTCGTTTTTAGTGTCGCTCACATTCATGTACAGTTTAAAGCTGTTTTGTGGCCCTTTAAGATGAATGTTTATGAATATAAATTACTCTTGGAGTTATGTTTCACAATGAATCCGGACCTAGATGTTGTAACCGGAGGAGAAAGTATTAAGCAATAGACACAGATGCATAATTCGTGCTTTTCGCCATGTCGCTAGCCCAAATTCGTTCTTTAAAATGTGGGTCCCTGCTTTTCCTTTACACACAAAGCGCATATCACAGTTGCATTGGCATTTTTTCAGCCTCTATTATGCACTAATTGGTTTAATTTAACATGATAATATTGTATTATTAATTCGCAAGAGTTTTCTCTGAGAGCATGTCGCCATTATTGCAGACAGAGAACGTTACAATCATTCGAATGAATACACAATGCTAAAACAATAACTGATACCTATTGTTTTTTGTTCCAATATGTGAGAAATCGAGAAGATGTCAAAGTTCGACTGAGACATATTTTGCATAAAACTTCGGTTCAACGTATCAATTTCCAGCCCTAGTAATGAAGAATCCCTCATGTTACGTTCATTACCGCGACAGATACGTTACGTCCCTCCTGCTACGTTCTTGCAATATGGCGTGATACATGAAGTCGAATACCACACCATGCTTTTTTTTTTTAAGTAGAAGGTAATACCTGATACCGTAGAGAGACCATAAGTCGGTGGGAAGCACGTACTTTCAGCTAAGAACATCCACGACCTAAAAAAAGGCCCGACAGATACTTTACGACAGATACGTTACTTGAGTGTACGTTAGCAATTACTAAAAATTGGATATATTTTAAGACACCATGGCATTGTTCAGTGTTCTGAGAATATTAAGTTTACGATTTTCATTGAAGTTCAGGAATTGCTTAATGTTGATATTTCGTCATTTTGGAACCAAACGTGAACCACTTTAAACGGAGAATGGCCCTTTTGCGGCAAATTTGCAATATGTCGATCGAAAACATGCACCTTTGCTCCAATTTAAAGTTAGAGGGTGTCAAAAATGGCTCATAAGCCACTCGGACCATATTGGAGGGTCCATAAGTCAAAAAGTAAAAGTGTATAACTGCCAAATTTGGGCTGGTGATAGCTTATCTTGAATACACCCCTTGTGTACAATCTTATACTTATGCAGCTTTATTGGAGAGATAGCTGTCACAATAAGCAAAAAGTCCAATTAACCTTGACTTGACCCACCTAAAAATCACATGTCAGACATTTTGCACCAATTCTGCTTGAAAATGGTTAAAAGGTGCCCCTGCTGAGTGTTGTGTGCAAAGTTTTTCAACATGGTGTCCTAGTCTACCATATGTCGGTAAAACGTCTTCAAAAGAATCTAAACTTTCAACTAATACATGAACAAGTTTAATCATTGAATATCAACGATTCTGAATTTTTTGCAACCTGGGTATTCAGGCAGGTTTACGAATTTGAATCCAATTTTGACCTTGTAGCTATGAATTGAAATCAAATTTATCACCTTTCTAGGTAGACCCAAATTTCAAGCTTGGTGTCTTGTTGGTAAGAAATTTATAATACTTAATCATTCTAATTGAATTAACTATAAACAGTGAACTGTGCAGTTAATACCCAGTTTGGCAAGTTCAGGTTTTCCTGTGTGATTCAATGGGAATTTCTTTTCAACAAAACTGAATTACATGAAGTACAGGCTATTTTGAAGTACCAGTTTCTTAATAAGACAGTGTAGTGTCCTTCAGGATGTCAGCCCTATGTATTGATTATAGGATGTCCGCCAAGTGCATAGCTTACTCAACATGACACAGAATGAAACAAGCATAAAATAACTGCGTTGTTGTGTGTTTTATTGATTCCATTACTGCTATTATTTAGTGATATGAGTTTTACATCAGGGATCCTAAATAAATCGGGATAGGCCACTCGATCAAGAGAATGGAATCATACTGCACACTGATCTGCTGAACTCTGTAGCTTATATTTCGCCGCCGTGCGTGGCGCTATTACGCTACGCTCATCCCCCTCCCCCGGTTTACGTCATAATACTTTATGCAATTAATGATGTAGCCTATCGAAAAATGTGGCGCTATCCACCATCGATCTCGAAATGTCCATGGGCATTTGTACACAGTGTCCACCGCCTGGTTACATCACTACATTGGCGACGAGTAGGAAAACCCCGTGCATGTCTGCACATGTATTTTTGAGTCATTAGACTGTGTGGTAAAGTAAATTTTTGTGACATTTTTACCGGAGTATCCTTCAGTTACTGAAACTTTGTTTCTGGGTTAACCGCCATGGCAGATGCCCACCGACGTGTTCTGAAGTGCACTAACCAGCCATTCCTCCAAAATTTGCTGCTTCCAGATCTACCTAACAACTGTTGGACCGATGGAAAAATATATTAAGTCTCTAGGGAGCGTTTGTTTACTCGCAGCATGTTAACTGATACTAAACCGCAGCGAGCTTTTATTGTTGTACTATCGTGGTGAGAAAGTGTGTGAATCTATTGACACACCTCCCTGAAACTGGGATGACATATGAACAAGCAAAAGCAAATTAACTGCCTACTTGAACCCAAGAACAATGAAGACTACTACAGGTGTCTCTATTAGGGTGATACTAAACAGCTGACGGTGGTCAATTGTTGCCTTTCAACGCTTTACAACAATGGGCAGTGTATTGTGACTTTGCTTTACAAAGATAATGACTAAAAACTCAGATCCTGCGAGGTCTGTCGGTCTTCGGTTGCGACGTAAACACTCAGAGGCAATCTACCCTTACTCAGATCCTTGATACGGCACGTGCAAGTGAACTTGCTGAGTCGCAAGCTTCCGCAATGGAAAAGTCTACGCCCAATTCAAGCTTGCCTAGTGCACGCGTCAACTTTACCACGGCTAGTGCTAGTGGTAACACACACCGCAAGGGTCAATAGACTGGTAGTTCTAGTAATAAGAGTTATAGACCTAGGTCACAACAACAGAGATCAGGATCAAAAATTACTGGTGCGAGCATCGCGAAGTCACACAACGCAAACTCTTTTTACCATTGTGGTGGTCCATGGCCTAATCGCTGTTTTGGTATCGCTGCGTTTGGTACAGCGCTGTAAGCCTGAATTAGGATAAAAATCATTTTGCGGCAAAACGGGCTGCAAAACAATCACAGTCTGGTCAGTCAATCCAATTGCAAGATACAATCAACCTATGAACTACAAACACTAAAAATACACTGAAAAAATTCTGCACCTCTGAAAATCCTCGGATCAAACCTCTGAAATTGCTGAAAAATACACTTGAAACCAAAGCCTGACACCAAATACACAAGAAATTCAACAGTGAAACCACACTGAAATGGGCTCTCCCTTTGTTATTCACTAGCAATTAACTCCATATTACCTTTTTTTTGCAAATTTATAATATAACTGGGACTGCTTCCGGATTCATATCACACTGCAATTGGACTGAAACACACTGAAAATATGAGCCTGTTTCTAATCACACTGAAAATGGTGTTATAATCCCTTTGAAGCAACACTCATTCACCCTGAAAAGGATAACCATGTAAGTTGGCTTGGCTAAATTGTTATGTAAATACAGTACAAGGTCGATGCTCATTATATAGAACAATCCAACAATGAAAATTACACTGAAACACAACTGAACCACGTCTGAACCCTGACTGAAAAATTTTCAGTGGTTATCTTTTCCTTGTTTCAGACAATTTTCAGAGATTTTCAGAGCTTTTCATCGTTACTAACTCCGGCGTGATTTTCATTTCATTTCACTGTATTTTTCAGTGTTAATAGTTCATAGTGCATGTACAGGTAAAACTAGGCCTCCTGTTAAAAAATCTCTCCAACTCAAGTGATTATGAACGATATGGTTTTCGATTCGGGCTTGGTGGTAAGTCCAAGCTGCCTTGTGTTGTGAATGTTTATGGAAAAAATGGTGGTGAGAAGTCCAGCATTGTTGCTCAGGTGCTTTGGTTAATAGTTATAAGTCAGAGTACATACAATACATGGTCACAGAAACCACCCGATACTACCGACAACCCAAAAGTCAGTTAATTCCGTACGGGTAGCAAAACAACCACCTAGCGAGTGATAGGCATGTTTACTCAACAATCTCACATACAAATCGCCAACACTTTACATGGTGAGTGTATGTGTGCGAGTCAGGAGATACACTTTTGAGTTTATGACACAGGCAACCTATTGGGGTTTGATACAAATCACAATACAATGTTGATCGGTCGCCAGGGTGATCAACTTGTCAGCAGTAATAGTTGGACAGGTTTTTGAGGGATTGAAAGTTTGGCTGGCCATTCCCCAGGCAAAGCTGCACATAATGATGAAATTATGCCAGTTGCGCAACCTCACCGAAGAATCCCATTTCACCCCTGCGTAAACAAAGTGGAATCAGAAGTGCAGAAACTTCAAGACCCGGATATTATAGAGGCCGGTGAACGATGACGCACCCCTTGGATTTCACCAATACATGTAAGTCAATCAAGCAGATGTCAATCCGATGTTGTGTTTACTGAGAATGGCCAACTCGGGCAATTTTTCTCGTGAACGGCATTTTGATGACATCATTCAAAGCCCACGTCAGCAACTGTGGTTACGAAGCTAGATTTAACGCTGTGTCTTCACCAGAATGAGTTGGCTCCAGAGTCACGACCTATCACAGTATTCTCCTAACGCATGTTTTGGCTATTTAGGTTCAAAGGTGAGCTTTGGCATCAATAGTGCCGCTGAATTGGTTCCAGAATACAATACAGTCAGCTCTTGGAGGGCTCGACGGAGTGCTAAATATGACCGTGATGACATCTGGTCTCTGGACGTACCAGTCTGAACACATGAAAGGCTTAAGTTTTGCCTCCAACGTCTCCAGATAGAAAAACCTCACAGTGAACCGTGCAACGGTGAGTTTAGTGTGCATACCATATCATTCCTTGGCATGTCTTCAAGTGGCTCAGGCAAAATCACCAGAATCCAACAAAGTTGGAGCCTGCAGCTGGCAGACGCACCTCAAACCAAAGAAGAGTTGAGAAGCTTTCTAGGATCACAGTGGCGGCGCCCGGGGGGGGCATGGGGGGGCATGTGCCCCCAAAACTTTTTTCTTCCCCCCCCCAAGTTTTCCCCCCCTGGCCGAAAAGAAAAATGAAGGATTTTTTGCCCCCCCAGAATTTCCTTTTGTCCCCTCCAAGATTTCACTTTGCCGCCCCCCCATTTTCCCCCCAGAAAAGAGGTCTGGCGCCCCCACGTGTCCTACGTACTGTGCCAGATTCATACCTGATTAGCAACTATGTCCGATCCACCACGAATTCTCTCACGGATACACTCCTGGCATGGACTTGAGGACCACTAACAAGCCATGCACAACATTAAGCAGAGTATCACACACAATTGCACAACAGCACTTGCCTATTTTGTGACACTAACAACGTACACAACTGCCAATGGATGCTAGTCGTTGGGCTAGTGACATTCGGTACAACATGGTGATGAACGGTCAATAGTTCAGTGACTGGTCTAAGCTAGCATCTTTGACAGACATAGAACAGAGGTAACATCAACAGACGGACAGAGAGGCCTGGCAGTGTATTGGGGGTTGTGACTTTCAATCTATACCTTTTGTTATGGCAGTTCTTTTCAGGTTGTTACAGACCACAAACCTCTGCTGCCGCTTTTTCAAATGGTCCCTACTTCTAAACGCGCGCCACACTGCGTTTTAGAACGTTTGGTCTTGAGCTAACAGGAGTATTAGTTTTTGAACTTGTATATCAGAAAGGCAAACTGAACCCAGCTGACTACATGTTGAGGCATCCCATTCCCAAACACAGTCGACTCAACATGAGGACAGTGTTGCTGAGGAGTTTGTAAACCTTATTACCCATCATGCAGTACCAAGACGCTCTCTATATATGACATAGAGAGGCAACAGAGAATGATCCAGTACTTCAGCAATGCCATGGTTGCCATTGAGACAAACAGCTGGCACAACTTCCGTACTCAGACTTACTAGCGGACGTCAACCAAACTGGAAGTTTTTTGTATAAAGTACGGGATGAGCTAAGTGTCAACATTCTGAGGGTGTTCTCCCCCCCCCTACAGAGATCACGTATTGTGGTTCCTGCATCACTTCAAGAATTTGTTGTGAACATTGCCACACTAGGGTCACCAGGTGGGTAAAGATATAACAATTGTTACTTGAGAAGGTCTGGTTCACAGGAATTGACAAGTTGGTGGAAAAGAGAATGTAAAAGACTGCTTGGTCCCTTTCAGGTACCGTCCCATAGAAAGCAGGCAACAAACCCTTTGAAAATGACAGAACTTCCCACAGCAGTCATTGGCAGAGGCAGTGTGGATTTCCAAAGAGTTACCTACTGGTGAATATTCCTTGTGGGTGGATTGATTATTACATACAGCAGGGTCCAGTCAAATTGATTATCGTCCATTCTCCCCAGTGCTAAGCGTGATTCCAAGACGACACTATAATCTTTTCCACACATGGTATCCTCAGGTAGTAAAGTCTGATAGGTCCCCCCCCCCTTTAAATTGTGATGAGTTGCGCATTTGCAAAGTACTTTAGGCATTCCAATCGGTAAAGTCCACGCCCGCTTGGCCGCAGCGAATGGCGAAGGGGATCGAATGTGAAGGAACCTCAAGACGTTTAATACACTGCTAAAACTGAGCGCAAACGCGGCGACAAGAAATGAACGCGTATTTGCGTAATTATCGCAGCTACAACAACCCCATAGCACTACAATTGCTCACCAGCATCCCGTGTTGCAGGGCCGACAGTTTTTAACTCGTTTGCCGTAACTGTCTCAACCCCCCTGTGAAACTGATTGTGAACTCAGAAAGCGAGACAAAATGCAAAAAGAACCGATCAAGCATTATGCTGACTAAAGCGTGGTAGTTTCACAATTAAGCGCATAAAGTAGGTGACAGTGCTTGTTAAGAACACTGAACAATTTTCTTTTGCTTTCTACTCTGTAACAAACTCAGTTGTGTGAAATGAAGTCACTGCTGTGAAAGGCACCATGGTTACTGCGCGTCATGATCACAGTTCATCCACCAGAACGTGTCACACTTCACACTAGTACCACGGTGAAGTAACTGATGATGAAGGCGTGAGCTCTACTGATGATGAATCAACCTATGGTGAGGCAGATGAACCAGGAGCTCTGCAAATCCTCCATCGTTGGCAGAGCCACATGTGAGACGCAATCCACGTCGAAACAGACAGCGTGCCCAGCAAATTGCTGACTATGTTGCTGCTATACACACATAACATGGGCAATTTGTTTTTGAAACTGCTCCCCATGGCATTGAACTTTAAAAAGTTATGCCACTTCTGTGAGCCCACATACTGCACATTTTTTTATTGTTTTAATGAAGGAAAAGCAGGCGAATTTTCACTCTCAGATTTGGTCACAAAATAAATGGTATAATTTGCTAAAGTGGACCTTTATATATGCATACTTAAATATATGGTTTATTCGATGTTTAGTTTCAGAACATGAAACATTTTTGTCCACGACTTTCTGGTGTGCTTCAATTACTTTTCAAGACTTTACCTGCTCCCACAGTAACACATTGCCACTATCTGATCTTGTACTTATTTGTGCATTATTTTGTCATTAAAAACAAAAACAAATTAAGACATGGGCCACAGTTTTCGTTTATAAAGTTTTTTAATTTTTGAAAGTTTAACTTTTAATTTGTTTTGACTGTTCACTAAACCACAGAACAAAATTGGCTTGATCATATTAAAAAAGCATACATCTCAGGACTGTTAACCTTTCTTCTTCTCCCTGACGGCAAGTGCATGAATTGGACTTAAATATGTTTGGGGAGGATTGACATGATATATTTCCGCAGTAGTAATAATGGATGCTGAATGGTGAAGGACACTTTAAACATTTTGTTTTCACAGTACCACAGGCAATTTGAATGTGAAAAATAGTGCCAGTCTTGGTTTTTGGCATGTCATTGTTGGAGTTTTGGTATTATCCCAAAAAGATGAGGAGGGATGTAGTGTCCCTTTCAGGATGTCAGCCCTATGTAATTGATATATAGGATGTCAGCCAAGTGCATAGTTACTCAACATGACAACACAAGGAAACAAGCATAAATAACTGCGTTTTGTGGTGTGTTTATTGAGTCATCTGCTTATATTTAGTGATTAGATTACCATCACTAGACACCACAATGAAACACTGCCAAATATAAAGCAAGGACCCCCTCAACCATATTTCAAGCAGATTTGGTACAGAATGGCTGACTTGGTTTTTATGGGGGCCAATTCAAGGTCAATAAATTAGAAATTTTTACTTGTTTTTTTTTTGCGACAGCGTATCTCTTCCAACGAGCGGATAAAGTAAATAGGATTGTACACAAGGGTAGTATTTAAGCTATCTCCAGCCCAAATTTTGGAAGTTATATCACTTTACTTTTTACATTAGGGGCCACCCACAAGTTGAGTCTGACAATAAAAATCTGGGTTTTTGAGCCATTTGACCCCCCCTGTTATTTGTTAATTGGGGCAAGGTGCATTTTTTCTGTTCACAAATTTTTTTGGGCAAATCTGCAGCAAAAGTTATTCCCGAATGCCAATTTTGAAGGATCTGAGGGGTTGTAGTTTCTTTAACTTATTGTCCCCCTCTGCTATTGAATTTCACAAAAAAAAAAAACTCGTAACATGTTTTTTAGGTGACCTCCCGTCGGCAACTTGTGTGGGGCAGATCAGCTTGAAGCGCTTTAGTTTCAATTGAAAGACGGCCCTCGAGGCGAGACATTAACAAAAAATGGCTACAAATCTAGAGCAGGCTTCGGTTAGAATACTATGTCCCCTAGCTTTCAGACATCAAGGTATAGTTTTGTGCTATCTACAACCTAAAGTTTAAGAGTTAGTATGCTAAACAGCCAAAATCACTAAAGGGTCAAATTTAAGTTGTACAAACCTGGGGTCAAATTTAGTTGCTCGGGGGTGCGATTTGGCTAAAAATGGTCAAATTATTGATGGAGTTCATAAGGGATAAATAAGTAATATTTTGGCTGTCTAAAATACTTAGTTCCCGATGTAGGGGGCACAGAAGGTTAACGCCCATTGCATTCAATGGGCCTGACCTTGTTTTCCCCTACTTTCTAAGCAAGATTTTTGAGACACTCAAACTATTCCTTATTTTGATCTTATGAACTCCACCAATAATTTGCACCATTTTTTTATCCAACGGAGCAACTTGAAAATTTTGACCCTGTACAACTGAACTTGACCCTTTTTATTGATTTTGCTGTTTTGAGGCAATAACTCTTAAACTTTAGGTGGTAGAAAGTACAAAAACTACACCTTTCCTGATCCTTGTGGTTAGACAAAATAACATGGTATACTTTCAACATGATTGAGATCAATTAAAAAATTTGACTCCTGTACAAATTTGTCTTGCCCCCCCTCTTAAGGAACCATTTGTGGCACTTAAGAATTATGTTTCAGGGGGTCCCTGTACAGTCCGTCTACCTATTAATCACTCAAACCTTTTTACTCGAGATGTGCTTACAAATGTATGCTAGCTCCGGCAGGAAAGACACATAGGGATACTTTGTCCACTGTGGTTGTCTGTTGATGTCTGTGTTTGTCTGTGTGATGTTGTTGTTGAAAAGGGTTAACATTTGCCTGTAATGGTAATATCCTCACTACTTTGATGGAATAACCAAACCTTGGATCACAGGTGAACATGGCATCCCCATTTTGATGAGGTCAAAGTTTCAACCAGTGCAAGGTCAAGGTCATGTTGAGGTCAAAGTTGTAAAATGTACAATTTGAATCCTTCATTTGAAAAGTTTGGAAGTTCAATTGGAACCACAACTTGATCATAGGTGCAACATGGGATCCCTCAATTGTTGATGAGGTAAAAGGTCACATACTAAGATCAAGGGTCAGTGAGGTCAAAGTTGTAAATAGCTGAAATGTAAATTGACCTCATGTGATAAAGTTGAAAGTCAATTGGAACCAATACTTGATCATAGGTGCAAAGGGGATCCCTCATTTGTTGATGAGGTCAAAGGTCAACATACCATGGTGTCAAAGGTTATGTGAGGGTCAAGTTGTTGTTGTAAGATGGGCTGAATGAAAATGTAAAACTTAGTTCAATTTGAACCCAACTTGGTTTAGGAGTTGAAATGCAAACCCTCATTTGTCCAAGGTCACATATCAAGGTCTCAAAATATCAGGTTACGGGCCTATCATTCACTAAACACGGACGGCAGGCGACACAAGCGGTCGAGGACCGATGTATTTGTAATAGTAAGCGTTCATCTATATATTAATACCATTATTCATCTGCTGCGGCCCCGCCGCCCACCCCCCCTCCTCCTGATGAAAAGCAAAGACCCAAGGTTTGGTATTGGTTAGTGGATCAAAGGTCATCGGGGTCATTCAAGGTCGAAAGAGGTCAAATGGAAATAAACGATGTGTATGGGACATGAACTTGGATGGGGCGATTGTTGATTTGCCAGGTCATTCAAGAAGGTTGATCGCGAAACCGGGACCGCTCCTAGAGTAGGGAAATAAAATCCACCTGAATATTGTGCAAGTGAAAGTAAAGTGAAATGGGTTTAGAAATAATTGCGTCAAGGCTGAGAGGACTATAAAAAGCATGCCTTTAATGTAGCCTGCTATTACAGAGGGGGCCTTCTAGTGATTGACCAAAAAAAATCAGAAAAATTAAAAAGTGGCAGTATTTAACTAAATTGTCTAATCTTCAAAAACGCCAGGAAGGAGGAGAAAACGCCTGTTTTGTGACCACTGTTAAAAAATGAGGAAAAATAACAAAAAAAGACAGAACTCCTTGAAATTGAGAATCCTGAGAATTTTTTGTTCAATGACATCTTTGGGCCACATAAACTAATTTCCTCTATCTCACTCTTTTCAGGTGATTGGTGTTTTAGAGCAAGAATCCCAACAAGCCAACCAAAAAGGAATTACATCAAGCAAATATAAAGGAACGCAATGCAAGCTGCAATGACGTGGGGAATGGACCACAAATCGCGTGACGTGAGTATGGCTAAACACAATGAATACAAAGTGATGTCTCTACTAAGGTTGATTTGCCGGGTTTTGGTAAACCATTAAAGGGGCTATTTATGGGTGTGTATACAAGGGCTGGATGAAGTTTTTGAGCCTTGCTATGACTGACAATGCTGCGTATTTTGCATTTTAATTCAGTGGGCGGAGTTTTATCTTCTTAGCAAGAAATTGGATTGGATTAGGTCAAAGCTCCACCCACCCATTCTGGGTAATAGATGGATAGGGCGTGCAAGCAATTTACGCGGTTTGTGCAGTCGAATACATGACACGCGCAAGCGGCGCGTTATACTGCACGTGCATTTGTTGTAGTGTATGGCAAATGGCAATTAGGCAGCATGATGACACCCGCAATGAGTGGTCCTTGGGATTGTTGAAAACATTTGTTCAAGAGGGATGTTGGCCAATTATTTTAAATGAATAAAAAAGAATGATGTTAGTTAGGAATTTTTTGACAAATTATGTCGATTTTAAAAGCAAAAATTACACATTCTAAATTAAGGAATGAGAATAAAAGATGATATTTGTTGTTTTGGCCGTTGCGCCGGATTCACCACGATAAACAATATTCGGAGCCCATAAATTATGATGGAACACCATCTACGATGGCCAAAACAAAAAATCATCTCTTTATTCTCTAAATAATACTCTCACCTTTGAACCCTTGAACCAAATTGTAACTACTGTGGGTGATTGCTGGATATTACCATAACCAGGAATTATTCTATGTGGAGGAGTGGGTGACTACCAAATATCATCACATGCATGTGTCACTACCACACCAAAAAGATGGAAGAAAGTCACTTGAGTCGGTTTCAAGACTGTCTGCGAGCAGACTGTGTTCTGTGTTTTATCACCTGGACCATGGGGCAGCAAGGAGGGCAGTTGTGAGCAAGAGGATAAGAATTTAGCAGAGATCAAAGTATGTTATCCTCATTTAGTGTGCACATTCTATTGTTGCCAGCTGACTTGCCACCAGGAAAGATCAAACAAAGAACACGAGACCTTGAGGGGGGTTTGTAGTTTCGAAAACCCAATGCAAGCTACTTTCCCCTTCCATTCACTCATGCCAGACACATATCCGCCCCATCTGGGATATCGATAACTCTGTTGAACCTCAAAGCTTTGAGGGTAATGTCCCTGCACATTGTTAGCTTTTCTTGAACTAGAAAAGAAAAACAAGGCACTACCGCAGAAGTGAATCATTCGTGCCAATGCACGTAAATAAAGGCGGCACAACCAAAATGCTAGAGCAGCGAGTCCCCGTCATGACGTCACCCTTGGAACTTGGGAATGAAACAGAGTATAATATGAATATTCACACACCGTCTCTGTAAGCCACAACTTGACCGTGCATATGATAATATGATTGATCATGATCATAATACTGTATATGCGCGTACCAATCAAATCTGTTGTTACATAAATATACGCTCTACCGACGCAGGCATTGAA
>JAMKCH010027969.1:0-17950 GCA_023653785.1 Ophioderma brevispina | reverse complement strand
TAGGGACAAATCTTGATAAACCCACGTGGCATACATTGTGTGGCACTAGCAGACCCCGGTACAAACATTATTTAGGGCAATGTGGTCATGCAGATGGGCAAAAATTTACTGAGTGCGACTGTCCAAAAGGCTAAATTCCACTTGTAGTCTACGCACCATGCGTTATCGACTTTTAGTGTCGTTTTATTTCTGTGAAAAATAACACTTGCACCGCAATAAATCTTACACTGAGCGATCCATCCCAGTCTTTTATGTGTATAGAATCCTCAAGCAATAACAATTTCCTTACCTATTGTGATATAAGTTAGATTAAAAAGCTCTTTTTGCGGCTGTAATTAGACTCAAATCCAGACCCCAAAACACAGACGCCATTTTCGGAGAGGATTGTGGGACTTGTGAGGGCGCTTTAGTCAAGAGCTTTCACAGAAATCTTATAGCGCCGAAGGCGCTAGAAGGGCCCGTGCCTGCGCGTTTTGAGCACGCAGTGAGGCATGAGAATTTTGCTTGTTATTTTCGAACCGTTTACAAAGCGCCACGCAGCACGCTTAAGAGAACGCACGTCGCGTCGCTAAGCTCATCATGCGAGATTCAAGGGCTGTACGCGATGAATTTGGGCGATGACGCACACCTATCCCTGAAGTGATAAAGAGCTAAAGGAATAAACAACGCGAGACAGAAATAAGAAAATTGGGAAGAAATGAAACAGTAAAAAGAAGGGGAGCTATGGTGAAAGGAAAAAAAGAAGAGAATTTGCATAACATTGGTTTACAGTGTAGACGACAAGAAACGTTTAGGCAACTCATTACCAGGCATGCACGCGGAGCTCATCATAGATTTACAATAAAAATGTGATTTAAAAAATCAGCAAAATAAGCAATAGTCAATAATAATAAAACAAAATGAAGGACCCTATTTATGAAGTAAAAATGAGGAAAATGTTTAAGATTCGAAATCCATGTTTTTGCCTTCAAACTGTTATTTTTCACTTTTGTTTTGGAGAAAGATTCCCTCCCCCAAACCAAATGCAAGGATTCTATGAACTTTCCTATAAAGTTGTTTGACTTCCGGTCCTTTTTACAATGATTACCATTAACAAGGGAGAAATTGGGAAAGAGAGACCAGCTACACCTGGGATATTTGTCCCAGCCCGGGCTATACTCATGTACGTTATTTTTACATATAGGCCTACTCTGGGTTTGAAAAACCTCCCTAAAACATTTTATAAATAATCAGCCTGTTCTGCACGTTTTGCCAAAAAAGTTTTAAATTATATTTGTAAAAGACGCCCAAAAAATAAAAATGAACGAAAGGAAAAGAGAGAGGAGAGAGAGCGAGGAACGAGGGAAAGAGAAAGACAGAGAGAAAGAAAAAGAAAGAGAGAAAAAGCGAGAAAAAAGAGAAAATTAATTTCACAGAAATAGTTGGCACACAAGTCCAAAAGAAGGGACAAACAAGCCATTAAAAAAGAAAACCAAAAACTTAAAATGTCTAACGTGCTATAGCTGCTGTCCTTATAAACGGCCATATAGACAAGCATGTTGCAATTGGGTTTTCTGTCGTGCATTACTAAATATCTTTTTAATAGTAAATTTTTTTTTTTTTTTTTTTTTTTTTTTTTTTTTTTTTTTAAACTGTTAAATACACTTCTTCAAAATTGTTTTATTTAATATTAACTTTTCAAATTTCTTCATGATGTTAATCCAAGCATACACCCCTTATAACATTCCAGTGATACAGGGATACGTTCCTCTTCCAACGTCCACTGAAAAAATTTGCAGGTTGGTGAAAAAAGGACGAGGCCGACCCCATCTCAGTTGGTAGTGTTTGTACCCCTCAATCAGATGACTCTCAATACGCCCTGCCCGTGCAGTTTCAAATCATTTGGTGAATGATGTGATCGCATTTGGTAAATTTGATCCCCTAAATCGATACCCTATATTGTTACCAAAATCGAAAACAAAAACAACAACAAAAATAAAAGCCTTATACGATTGGCATGCTTTCTTAAAGGACACTATCAGTGATTTGCTAAACTCAGCAAATCGAAAAAAAATGCAGCAAAAATAAGATTTTGCAGTATGGAAAAGACAGGTATTCCGAGCATACCCTGCAAATAATAAGACCAGACGCAACAATGGGGCAATACACGGCAGCGAGATCCAGATCGGATCCAAGATCGGAGCCAGATCTCGTATCCAGTTGCGTCTACACGGGCATCGGCCAAACTTGATCCAGATCTGTAACGCGTACATGGTGTGTACACGCTTGGTAAGTGTCGCTGCACGTTAAGCGCGTACTTTAGTACGCGTAAAGTATTCCTCCATCACAAGTACGACGTAGCATAAGTACACTTTACGCTTCGAAGGTCGCCGTACTTTCGCACTCACTGCGCCGCCATGTAGAAGTGCTATAAACGGTCTCCCGTGATCTGGAGCTCGGAGAACGGATCCGATCTGGATCTGCGCTTCCGTGTAGATTGCCCCTAGTAAGGACAGATTCGGAGATTTTAGTCATTACTGTCCGTTCGGACACCTACTACACACGTAATTGAATGGAGTTATCGTATCTTGGAACACTTCATTTTCTCCTTTCTGTCAATTCTACAAGCTGGAAAAGTAACTTATGAGAATTCTTACAGAGACTTATCATTCAATTTGAAGATATTCCTGCCAATTTCAATATTTTTCAATCACTGATAGTGTCGTTAATTCGAACATGAATTCACTATCAGTGATATGCCTAAATCCGAAAATAAAAAAAAAATCATCAAAAAAATCAGATTTTTGATGTCTGTAACAAGTTTAGAGATGTCCGTAACATACCATGCCACATCAGATAAGAACTAGAAGCCAAACAAAATAAAAACAAAATCGGCTATTTAGTAATTACTGCCCGTAGGAACACTTATTACAACACCTAATGACTGGAATTCATCAATCTGACTACTGACGTTTTGGTTTTTTTTCCTTTTCCGTCAATTTCTTCAGTGGGAAAAGTAACTTATAAAAATTTTACAAACTATTCCTTCAATTTTAAGTTATTCAGCACTGTTAATTATTTTTTAACCCTTCCTGTGTCTTTAAAGAACTTAGAACAAAAACTCTGGACTATGAAACCAACAGAAAAAGGATAACATTAAGCACCTTCCTTGTTTGTTGTATTTGACGGGTAAAAACTAAATGCTGTAAACACATGCATGCGTGAGCGCCAGTCATGTCGCGTTTTAATCAGCTTAACAGAGCAACAGCGTAACGCGACCATTGCGCCAAGTAACACTACGCGTCAGCTCATGAATATTATTGAAGGAAATTTTCCTCCAGCTAATACCAGGGGGTATAGGAGGGGCTTAGTGCGCAGCCAAGTGCGTCGGGCTTCGTTCGATTTGGCTACGGGCCACAAGATTTTTAAAATTTATAATTTATATAATTATAAATCGGTTGCTACGGGCCGATCTAGCGCTTCGCGCTTATAATATCTATGAGAGCTTTCATCTATGAGAGCTTTAGTCAATGACAGGGGAGGGTGGCCAATTAAATCCCAATTTCAGACGTTCGCCAGGGTTTAATACGTAAAAGCAAAATCTTGACTAAAAATTCTGAATTTTTTATATGTTGTAAGGAATATTTTCTTATCCAAAAACCGTTGGAGTGGAAGAATCAACTCACTGGAAGGGTTATTTCTGAATTTTGTTGCATGAAATAACGAACGAGGACGAGTCGTATGTGGGTCATAGGAAACACCCATGACCGACTCACATTCAAAGCACCGAATTAGTTTGTGGTTGGCACTCGAGTATGCGTAATGTTTTTTGACAATTTGGTGAGTTGCTATAATGAATGAGGCTGGCCGCCACCCGCCTGGTATGACTACCAAGTGCTGGAAGTACCCGAGGGGGGGAAGGGGCGGCTAAGAAATCTCAATTTTAGTCGTCACCATGCCTGAGTTTAGTGCAACCTGGTAGCCTAACAGGATGGGCCAGAAGGGTTTTCACTACCTAAGAAGGACAAAAGATTGTGTTACCAGTGTGTAGGCAAACCCAATATATGGCCATATTTGGCATGAACGGGAGGACAAAAAAGGTTAACAAGTGAAATGACAAAAAAAGCACCAATATGTATACTCTCAAACACAACTTTTATTCCTTACATGTGAATCTAGATAAGTATACATTTTTAGAAAGCTTAAACTACAAGGATGTCAGATATGGCCAAAAGAGAGACAAGATTCAGGGGGGCAAAAATTCATACGGGTGTAACATAAGAAAAATTACATATTGGGTAATTTTAATTATACCGTGGTGTCAATTTTTTTTCAAAAATGTGCAGGTCAAAACAAGATGTGGATTTTAAAATACATGACAAAGGCCCTCCAAAAATAATAAAAGGAGATAACTAATTTGTTTTGTTTTAATAAAGGGTTGTCAAAATTCACTTATTTTGGTGACGAAAAAAAGTCATTTGAAGATTAAACTTCTTTTATTCAAGGACTAATCAATTCTTCAGGAGAAATTACATAGGATAAGGGTTTCTGTCCAAAGTTATGAGCAAAAGTTGTATACAGGGTGATCCATGTATATTATTCAGGGTGATCAGGGTATTATAAAGGGTCACTAGGCAATTTTAAAGTCGCCTGGGTATTTACCAGTTTTGAGCCAAAGATGACAAACCTATATGTAATTAACAGTGTACAAGGGGCCATTTTTACTTATACTAGTGAAATTGTATGCCCATAGCTACTAAACTGTTTACATTTACAACTTCATACTGAAAATGACAAAAATACACGGATCGGCGGCTATTGAGCACATGTTTCAAGGTCTTGAACCCTAAGTAAAGTGTATTGTTTTCATGAATCATCTCTCTTCCTATAACCAAAGTTAAATCATGCTTTAGTTGTATACTACAGTATACAACCTTCGTGTTTGACTTGACATATTCATAAAATGTATCCAAACTCATGTGACTCATACAGGGTCCCATCCAATGCCACAATTTGGTTGAAGATGACGTGGTCCTGATTAAATTATTAATGCTTCATTCGGCTAATTACAATTTTATAAAGGATACCATGTGTGATTAAAAGGATGAGAATTATAAGATAATTAAAATCAGAGATAATCCAAGTTTCTACCTCGTTTTTGAGATATATTTAGCACAGAACAGCCGACATTCCCCAAAAGTGATCAAAATTGGTACCTAATTAAACATCTAATTACTAATTAATGAGTCACATTACGAACCTTAGTTTGTATCATGAGGTAAGAATCGACATTCAGAGACAGTGTATGTGCAAATTGAGCCCCACAAGTGTTTACGTCTTTACTTATTTAAAATTTAAGGCGATGCGTTTTCACCCGTTTTGTGTGTAAGGCATGGCTCCCCACCCCCCCCCGCCGGCTCCCCCCGCCGTATCCCCCCATTACCTAGCTGAAAGGTTTTCAGAACGACTTCATAATACTAATCCAATAGGGTGAAAATGGTTTATCTAAAGAGCAGGCTTCTAGCAATAAATAGACACCAATTTCTTTGAACAGAGTCAAATAGTTTAAGAATTAAATGGAATTAAACTAAAAAATTAAAAAAAAAAGTTGGAGTGTAACAGATCTCCATTTTAGTGTACCCAGTTCATGGAATCAAGCCATATACAAAATGCTGCTAGAAAATTCAGATGTGTAGCTATGTCCAGTTAGGGGTCAATAAAGGTCATCTGGAGGGGTCATATAGAGGCTAAAAATTGAAATTACTCCGATCAATTGAAACAAACGTCAATTTGATAAGATCCAAGAGATTAAAAAAGTGTACAAGTCATGATTTCTGTGACCTTAGTTAGGGCAGATACAGCACAAAATAGGTCAAAGGTCAAATAATTATAGGATTAAGATTTAAAAAAAGAAAAATTGTGAATTTTATCAAAATAAGGGATTATTTTTTCCACACTGGCTTTCCGCTATGGAGGAAATCCCGGGGAGGGAGAAACACGCCAACCACACCTTTGACAGAGGGGAGGGAGGGGGGGGGGCAAATAGGCCTAATTATAAGCCCCTCCCCCTTTTTCCAAAGTTTTTATGTTTTCAATTGAGACGGCTGAAACGCGCCTCAGGTAGATTTGTATGGGGCGGTGTATGACACTTCGAAAAGTGGACTACCCCCCCCCCCCCCCCCCCCCCACCCCCACCCCCCCCCCCCCCCCCCCCCCCCCCCCCCCCCCCCTTGTTATTGTGAGACTTGTTGAACATCTCATCGCCAAAAGCAAAGGTCTCAACAATTTTGGATCTTTATCAAAACAAATCAGTAAAAAGTGCACCTTTCTGCCCCTTTTGTGCAATGACTCCGGCGTACAAGCATGGTTAAATAGGGGAAGGATTTTAGAGAAGACGCTTTAATTTGAGCCATTGTTAGTAGAATTACTTCGAAATGATGGACTGAAGGCAATACCAATGACCCATAATGAAAGCATAAAATATTTAAAAGTTAAAGGCATTTTCTGATGATCATTGCAACCGCCCTTTTGTTAATGACAAATGTTCTATTACTATATTACAGATATTACAGATTTGCTGTTTTCTTGCAGCCTGAGCAACCAAATCTGCACAGGCACAGTATATAAATATTATAAATACATACTTAGGTAACGGTTCAGCGACATTAAAGCAACTCTTTTAGTGTTGTAAATGTACGAGGCTGTGGAATTCATCATAAGGCATTTCATATCAGCTCCGCTTTCAACCTTGTCCTATTTTAAGGAGCGTAACAGGGGTTCACTTGTCAGAGGAGAAAATCCGGTTTGAGGTAGATTTTCCAGGTGGAGGTGAGTTAGAGCAGATTTTCCTGGTGGAGGTAAAAATGTCCCAGTGAGGAGGCAAAAAAGGCTGATTTAGCCATGATTTTCCAGCTTTTTCCCAGTCAAAGCTCTCGGGGCTATTTTAAGCATGGAAACCCACCTTTAACGTTTAATTTGATCAATCTGTTCAAGTAAAGCAATAGCAGCGCTGGTTTTTTGAAGCGAAAACCAATGTACCAATTTGTGAGATTTGAACAGTAGTGTTGATAATTGTCTAGTAACTAAACCTGCGAATGAAAACTCAAAAGTGCGTATTTTTCATTAAAATACCTTTTGTTTTATAATTTAACGGCGGAACTGGAATGCGAAATTTCTGCCCGTCCAATATGTAAAAATATGCCACGTCACCCAGGTAGAGGTTAATCAGTGCACTAGAAGCATATATTTAGTGTGCATCTGATGATGGAAAGTCAGACAGTTTTGAAAACCTTACTTGAAAAACTACTGAAATTGAAACCAAGTAATTTGAAATGGAATTGTCCACAATAATATCAGGAGACTTAGATCCAGTCATATGCATAACGGAGCAGTTGAAAGATTGTATTAATAGTCCAATTAAATATGTTGTGAATATAATCTGAAGAACATCTTGATCACTTTCACTAAAAGAATAGGACGAAGTATTTGTAATCATCTGGCCAAACTTTTGAAAGAGATAGAGGGAGAAGAAACAGCATCATTTAAAAGTAAAGAGCCCTGAGGAACACCTGACGGACAGAACACCACTTTGCAGCTGCATCCTGAACAAACCCGCTGCTTTTGCTGAAGAGAATGTTTTGAAGACCACTGAAGAAGAAACCCCGGATACCAATGAATAGATTTGAGAGTTACAAAAATGTTTTGGTTACTATATTTCAAATGCACAGCGGAATCAAGAAATACCATCTACAAGATTCATTTACGATCACAAGTGATTTGCTAAGAGATGAAAGGTTTCAACCAACATTGCTCGCAATTTTCCATGCAAAAAAACCATACTGGTATCTACAAAATATGTTCTCCACCACAATTCTAATACGACAGAAATAACTTCTCCTACCGGCACAAAATACTAGTCAGTGAGAATGGACGGTCCAAACTCCACCTATAATCATCCTTCATAGACACGTACATGGCACGAGTTCAGGCTATTCAAGTGGAAGACGTTTCAGCAGCCGTTGAATTATTTCGGAATATTCGAAGTAATTATCTAATTAACAAAATTACTTCTTTGCGATAGACATGTTCGAGCTTACCATTCACAGTATAGGTTACTAGCCAGTTCCCAATGCAACTGTGAAAAAGTCCTTATTTTTATTAGGAAAAATGGGGGTGCTCTTAAAAAATCCCGTTCCCCCCCCCCCTAATACCTGATTATTGCTTCTGGTGGCCTTCTGTTGGTCTCAATTGAATTGTGGTTAAGTAATTTTGTGCTTTATATGCCAACATGAAGTTGAATTTAGTTCTTATAAGGTTTTATAGTTTTAAAAATCTGGCAGTATTACAGATTAGTTTAAATGCAAACTTACACAATTGCACTGCAAACATTTTGTGAGGTGGGCCACTTCGTTCAAAAGTTGGGGCAAAATTCATAGCTATCTATTCAACTCAAATTCCATTGTTGAAATTCGGGAAGGTACACTAATCTTTTCTCTGATTTTGGACATGCACTATGACATAAAACGAATGATGGGACGGCGATTCTGTGCAGTGGGCTGCAAGCAGAGTTGATTTGATGAAGTTTTGTGCATTTTAATTTGAATCTTGAAAAACCAAAACACAGACGTTGGTGTAACATAGAAGGATTCAGCCACGTATCAGTATTGGACAGAAAAACGATAATTAAGTCGAAGCAATGAATTACTATGTGCTTAATGGAAAGATAATTGCTGTATAATGACTTAGAAATTTTGGAAATTGAAAAAAAATTGCCATTGGTTTAACACCAGCAAAACTAAGGAAATGATGGAAATTCTGCTGGAAAATCCAATAGGCGGCTATGATATGTGCTGTATGTAGGCATTAACAAATAACGATGGTCAGAAAATGATACTAAGTTGAAGCCATGCAATTATCATGTCTTATTGAAGATAATTGTATAAAACACTTAATTACAGACTTAAAAAAGAAGACAAAATTGTCCTTTGGGTGAAAAAAGCAGTAAAATATTGTATTCAGTTAAAAATCCAATATGGCGGATATGAAACAAATGTCCGTGTTTCGAACCCTTGAAAAAGTATGCTAAGAAAGTGTACGCTGTTTTGAATGATGTTCTTTTGGGAAGGGCGGAGTATTAATTAGGTGTCTTCACATTATACTTATGCAGGAGTTCATTAAAATAAGAGGATAGTCTGTAGAATAAGTGAAAACAACAGTGCTGAAAATTGTGATACTCGTTCATCTGTGTGTTGCCGTGTATTCATATCGAACGGAATAGAAGCCTCAGTCACTGACTATAATATAAAACGTTGTGGCTTGAGGTTAGGTTCGATCTTGCAGGGTGCGTGCGTAAGGGACGCTTATACTTGTTGCAATTATGCAAACATTTACATTATGAGTTGTTATTTCAAAATTAGCAATTCACAGCGTTAAAGTCAATGTCTTGGGGGTTAAGCAATTCCCAAGGTGCCTTTAGCATGATTATTTTATAGAATTGGTTCATCGAGAGGTTCAAGAATTTCAATTAACAAACAAAATGAACATTAGGTGGAGCTTTGAGGCATTTTCTTGTGCAAGTGGGTCAACCAAATAGACTTTGTGCAGACATGGTGCTTATGATAGTGTCTTTACATAGCGTCAATTAAAATGTGATTAAATTAGCCACCCAGTGCGGGGCGGGGGCAAAAAGCTCTTGGTTGGCGAAAAAATCGTCTCAAAATGGGTTTATGAGTCTCCAAAAATAAAACCTGTGTAAGAGCATTTTTTTTCCTTTTAAGATACAAAAATATTTCCCCTACTGTGAAATGTATAAAAATGCTTAAGCGACATTTCAAAGGAAACAGAAGAATATTATGCTTTCACAAAGTATATTTCTTAAAAAGATTAATAAGTGTGAGCTAGAGTTACCCGAGCAATGTATTAGTCATCAAGTGACCAATCCGTCTATTGTTATCCCTACTGTGTATATCAACTACAATAGAGGATTTTCACACTCTTTAAAAAACGACTGAATTCTGAGACTAAGATAACTTTAGAATTTCTAGCATGGCATTCATACAATATAGGGGAATGATGCTTTCAAAAGTATTGCTAGAATGTGTACCCTTCTTAGGTAGTTTAAACCCTTTTGGAGGTCTGCCAAAGGACTACAGGGGATGCAGGTTTAGCACCACGTTAAAGTGAAATCGTTACGAAAAATTCTTAATTTTTATGTCGTCAAGGGGTGTCTGGAAACATATGACCGAGGGCGAGGTGGCCCAGCGGTCTAAGGCGCTGAACCGACGCGTCGCAGGGTATAACATCGACCGAGCGGCCCTGGTTCGAGCCCCGCGAGAGTCTGGGTTTCTTGGTCATACTCAAATAGTTCCTATAAGGTCGGAAATTGCATAATTGCATAAGAGTGATTATGGAATTTCTCCTCGCTCCCACCCATTGCGAAGAATATGCAGGTATATTGCAATGGGTGCCCGGCGCCTCATGGTTCGGAAAGTCATGTAAAGCTGTTGGTCCCGTGTGTCAGTGGATTCAATCCTGAGCACGTAAAAAGTTGCAGACCTCATTCGAAAAGAGTAGGGGATCATCCCGGGTCTGTTACCTGCACTCATCGCTCTAGGTACAGCTAGGTACCAGAGTCCTCTAGTGTGATAGCTTGTGATGCGGGAACCCGCTTTACTGGAGGTTAAATTGATCCAGATCCAGACAAAAGGCTAAAGAATTACTTAGCCGTAGCTAAAGAAAATCGATGTCTTAGGTCTTCGGTCTCATGTTCCATGTCTGGAAAACCATGATGTAGAAAGAAATGGTTATCTTAGGTCTTTGTTTGCCAGATCCATGCGTGGGTGTCTCAGTCAGTGGACTGTCTGGAAAACTAAGACCAAATACATATAAGAAAATCAAATGTTTTCGCCCTCTTGATTTTGGGGAATAAATAACATCTGTATGAAAAACACAATTTTGGCATTCAATACGTAATCCATGGTATAAAGGAAATCAATTTGTGATTATGAATTTCAATTGTTGCATGTTGCAATACTTTTGGCAGTGGGATTATCCCAGAAATTCGATAAGTATGAAATTAATTATGACTTGACATTAGAATATTTTTAGTTGGGGTTGTAATATATTTAATGAAATATGCATTAACTTTATATGGTTTATAGTCCAGCTTTTATGTTCTTAAACATGTCATTGCCATATCAATTCAAATTGACGTAAACATCTGAATTTTAAGCCGTGAGTGATAACAAAAAATATATAAAAATAAATATCTAGTGATCAAAATAATGTCCATAATTTAATTTATGATTTTATAATATTTTTGTTGATTACATAGCCTAAATCAATACAGCCATGATGGTAATTTATAGATCTTAAAATTCTACACGGCAAGGGGTGCTGAAACGCCGAGCAGTAGCGACAGCATATGGAATCACAAGATCCAGAGGTTTATTGGCCACGCCACTTGTTCAGTCCCCGATTAGTCGGCCGACCTTGAAACGAAGCACAAGTTGTGACATATCGCTGTCAAGACTGCTCGTTGATTGGTCGACGAGTTGTTGACGCCAAGAATGTTCCCGTCACATGAAGGACACCCCGCGACGCGACGCGACCCAACCTCCTCCCAACTAGACAAGACCACATTTCTTTCACAAAATCGGCTAGTCTTGTTCAAATTACAAGACAAGAGATGCTCAATCGACGAGGAGTAGGCGATCAAGCATGCACTTTTCAGTTCTCAATCAGTCGCAGACCTTAACACGACAGCACAAGTTGCTGTCAAGACTGCAAGTCAGCGACTTATCCTCTGTAGTCGCCGAGGTTAGTCGCCGCAGTTAACTGTCAGTTGGCTTGCATTTATCTCTCCCGCTTGGAGCAGATTCATGGCCGACCACTTTCCAACGTACACAACCACTCATGATGCGCACCAACTCATCGGCTACCAATTGCACCAGTCTGGAAGCAGTCTGAGTGGTTTTCTAGCAAAAAATCGGTTGTGACTGAGTCTGTAATGATGCACTTGTTCAGACAGTCACCACTCAGTCGCAGACATTAACAATACTGCAAGTGCGGGTGACTATCTTCTGTAGTTGGCTTACATGTTCTCTCCCGCTTGGAGCAGATACATTGCCGACATCTTTCCAACTGCACACAAACCACTCATGATGGGCGCCAACTCAATCGGCTACGCGTCCAAACCGCTCAATGTGTTTATGTCCGAACTGCCACCCATTTTTTCGAAAATTTGCCAATCGGCACCAGTCTCTAGCAGCCTGGAAGGTTTTCTAGGAAACAATCGATGTGTGACTGAGCCTTACGGTATAGTCACACAGAAGACATCTCCCGACCCAATCTCGTCCCGTCTACACAAGACGCATTTTTTTTTTTTTCAAATAGGCTACAGTCTTGTTCAACTTGCAAAATTTCAATTTTTAAATCCCGAACTCAGGGATGATTAGTCCGCGAGTTTCCCCGTCGTCAAAGAGACAGGGGATGCTGAAACGTCTAGCAGTAGGCGACGGCATCATGAAATCAACAATATCAAGCATGTTTTAATTGGCGACGCCACTTGTTCAGTCTCCGATCATCGCTGACCTTGAAACGACGGCACAAGTTGTGACCAGTGGCGGTCAAGACTGCCCGTCGATTGCTCGCCGAGTTGCTGGCGCCAAAAAAGGAATAGTCACATCGCAGACAACCCGCGACGGCCACTCAACCTCTCCCAACTACAACAAGACCACATTTTTTTTCAGATCGACCATTCTTGTTCCAACTTGCAAATTACAAACAAGAGATGCTCAATCGCCTAATTGTGACATGTTCCTGTCAGACTGCAAGGGCGACTTATCTTCTGTAGTTCGCCGAGTTTAGTCGCCGATTTAACATGTTCCTTTGGCCTTGCATTTTTCTCTCCGCGTTGGTGCAGACTCATTTGCCGACCAACTTTCCAACTGTAGGGCACAACCACTCATTAGCGCACACAACTCAACGGCTACACTCTTCACCATCTTGAGCAGTCTGGAAGTGTTTTCTAGCAAAACTCGGCTGTGTGACTGAGTCCTTAAGCATGGGCACTTGTTCGACATCACCACTCAGTCGCAGACCTTACAAAGACTGCAAGTGGGTGCCTTATCTTCTGTAGTCGCCGAGTTTATTTCGCCGATTAAACATGTTCATTTGGCTTGCATGTTCTCTCTCTTCTCTCCCCCTTGGAGCAATCTCATTGCCGACCACTTCCCAACTGCACACAACCACTCATGATGGGCGCCAACTCATCGGCTCCTGCTTCCAAACCGCTCAGTGTTTATGCCGACCTTCCCGATCCAAAACCCGCCATGATTTTTAAGCTGCAAGAAAAAATCGGGGCGGTTTTTTTTTTTTGCAAATTGCCACGTGTCTTGACACACAAGACTACATAAAGTCCCTGTACAAGAACTGTCCCAGAACCGTGCAACATTACACCTTAAAAAGAAAAACTGCTCACCATTTTCGAAAATTGGCCAATCGGCAACCAGTTTGAGCAGTCTGGAAGTGGTTTTCTAGGTAAAATCCGTGTGACTGAGCCTTACGGTATAGTCACACAGAATACAGCCACGAACCTCCATCTCTTCCGTCTACACAAGACCGCCAGCATTTTTTTTCAAAATAGGCAACAGTATTAAATACCAAGATTTCTTTTTAAAAAATTTACAATTTTATCCCTACCAGGAATGATTATCAGCGATTTCCCCTTCCTCAACGAACAAGGGACGCCTGAACGCATAGCGTAGGCGACGGCATCATGAATCACCAAGACAAGCATGTTTGTAAGGGGTTTGACGTGTACGATCTACTCGAATAAATTTTCCAAATTCACCATATATGGTATTTACAACGTTGCTGATTAAGAATCTAAATAAAAAATGGGGGTCCTACCGACTTTGTTTTTGAAGCTATAGCCAAAGCAAAAAGGTATTTGTCACTTTTTAAAACCACACAAGTCTATGGGAAAAGTCAAAATTGACTTTAGATCGCCCTACAAAATAAAAACCCTCTCGATAAAATTTTGAATTTCTAATATTTTGAGGTCCCGATGTCGTTCTTCCAAAATTTTTGAATAAAAATTGGGGTCACCGACTTCTTTTTCCATTATACACGCCGAAAACCACTGAAATTGGACACTTTTTCAAATTGGGGCTTCTTGTTGGGCGGCAAGAACAATCCGCTCCACATTCGGCATGCAGCGAAGAGGAACACAGGCGTAGAGCTGCGCGATTTTAATAAACTCAAACAAGCGCACAGTTATTCGCGGAATCTGCGCATGATACCTTCGCAGCTCAAACTAAAATTCTTCCCTTTGTCCATGACTGGGCTCCAACCAGAATGCTTAGGTGTAAAGCAGCTTGGCGCGTACACAAATCACACGCAACCCTTATGGAGTTTGGGTCATATATCAACTTTTGGCATCGTTCCAATCCTCAATATCTTCCGAATGTCTTCCGCAGCCTGTAGGGCGATTGCCCCCGCTTAACAAACAAGAGCGCACACCCGCGTAGCAAGAGTTTTTTAACGCAAAATAAAAGCATTCTTTACGCACGAAAGCGAGCGGTAGGGTGGGGCTGGGACCTTTGAACATAACCATCCTTTCCTTTATTGTTCTTTGTTCAACACTGTTTCTTCATTGTGTTTCTCCCTGGGGCAAAAAAAACAAAAAATCTTGGGGGGAAGGGGCGTGGAAATGGGGAGGGACATTGGCCCCGCCCCATTAGAGCGTTGTTCGCACATTTGTCTCGACAGAGACTTGTGGCTGTCCCTAGTCTCAGCAGTAAAATTACCAAATTTACATGAATTCGTGATAATTGTTAGTCCCCATTTCTCCAAAGACATATCTAATTTCTGGTGCTTTCACTGTTTGAAAATATATATTGTTTATCAATCGTAATATGTAATATATGCGTTCAAGCCCTATACGAGACTCACTATGTGCCAAATGATGCCTTGCATTCTTTTTTAATTTTGATAATTCGTACTTTATAATCAGATTTAAAAAAAAAAAAGCTTTAGCTTACCCAATGTTCCGAAGTTGGGTTCGGTATTCATTTGTGCTGGAAAAATGTTTGCTGCGTATTTGTGGGACGGTGTGTCCTTCGAATAGTGTTGCCTTTCCCATGTTATTTATTGAAATATTCCGTTAAATTCGAAGGTCATGGAAGAATCCTCATTGTCGGGTTTGCTTTTAAGACAAAATCTATCAAAATTCCAAATAGGTCCTAACCGGAGTGATGCCGCCTCTCCTGTCACTAACTGCAAAATATAGGATTAACAAAAAAGTATGAGAACACGAAACTCGGATTCAGACCATAAAAAGATTACACAAAGTGAAAAGCGAATGTTTTGCCTAAGTCGAAAGAATCGATCCACGATCTCCTCTGGTCACGCAACATTCAGAGACACGCGCTCAACACGTTGCGTATGATTCTGCTTTTTTTGTCGGAGCTGTACACTAAGTAATGTCGCAAGGGGTCTTTTTTTCAAGAAAAATAAGGATGTTTCGCATAAATATCTCAAAAGGGGATTCGGTGACCCATGGATTTTTTTGTTTTATGGAAACCCTCATAGTGCGCAACTTATATAAAATATCACAAGAAAATTATGGCTAAATTTTTAGCTATAACCAAAATTGTCCTCGAAAAAAATGATTTTTCCATAGACTTTGTAGTTAATTTTGGCGAAATGTTATTTTGTATGGTTTTTAACTCAAAAGTGACATCGGTGACCCCCGATTTTTTTCTTGAATTTTTCGATCATATCGATGAAACCGTATTTATTTCATTTCATTTCATTTCATTTTATTTGCCAGCAATAACGATTAAACATTAAAAAATGCACATGATATTAAAAAAAGAACAATTTAAAGCAATTATCAAATATCAAAAATGATGGGTACCATGGCTGTGTGGAATGATGACATATCAAACCTCTCCAATGCAAAAAGGACAAAGAAACGACAAACAATGAGTGCCCTGGCAGGGAAAGACCAAACAGTGATACGAGGTCACTCTCAAAGTGGCTAACCTATTGGCACACACAAACAAACAAAGGGACAAAATGCAGGAGCGTTTGACGTCATCACCACACAGCCATGAAACTCATATAAAATAATATAAAAATAAAATTGATGGGAAGTTTGAAAGGAAAATTATGGCGGGAAGTATATATGACCCAAACCCCTTAATTGGCGACGCCACTTGTTCAGTCCCCGATCAGTCGCTGACCTTGAAATGACGGCACAAGTTGTGACATGTCGCGGTCAAGACTGCCAGTCGATTGCTCGCCGAGTTGCTGGCGCCAAGAAAGGAATAGTCACATAGCAGACAACCCGCGACGCCACTCAACCTCTTCCCAACTACACAAGACCACATTTTTTTTCAAGATCGGCTGCAGTCTTGTTCAAACTTGCAAAATTTACAAGACAAGAGATGCTCAATCGCCTAGTTGTGACATGTTCCTGTCAAGACTGCAAGTCGGCGACTTATCTTCTGTAGTCGCCGAGTGTCGCCGATTTAACATATTAGACGGCCGGCCAAAGGACCAAAATATTACTTTTGACGGCGTTGTTTGTTACAAAGGTCCAACCTAGTGGATTCATACCACCATGGGATGTACATCAGTGTATGGGGTGTTGGCCTTTCTATTTTTTTTTATTTTAGGGTAAAAAATGGCCAAAAAAGTAAAAATTGTCCAAAAAATAGGTAAATCAGTCAAAATGCATTCCTTTCTTCAAATAATCTATCAGAACATGGCAATTTAACTTCAAAGGAGTCATATTTAACTAAATATAATGGAAGCCATTCCACTTTATACATTTTGGGGTCAAAATGGCCAAAAAAGGTCAAAATTGTCCAAAAAATAGGTAAATCGGTCGAAATATATTCCTTTCTTCAAATAATCTAGCAGAACATGTCAATTTACCTTCAAAGGAGTCATATTTAAGTGAATATAATGGAAGCCATTCCAATTTATAAATTTTGGGGTAAAAAATGGCCAAAAAAGGTCAAAATTGTCCAAAAAATAGGTAAACCAGTCGAAATGCATTAGTTTCTTAAAATAATCTATCAGATCATGTCCATTTACCTTCAAAGGATTCATATTTAAGTTAATATAATGGAAGCCATTCCAATTTTAAAAAATTGGGTGAAAATGGCCAAAAAAGGTCATAATTGTCCAAAAAATAGGTAAATTAGTCTAACTACATTCCTTTCTTAATATAATCGACTAGAACATGTCCAATCACCTTCAAATGAGTCATATTTAAGTGGATAAAATGGAAGCCATTCCGTTTTATAGATTTTGGGGTAAAATTGCCCCCCCCCCCAAAAACCAACAAAACAAAATTTTGCAAAAGGGATACCTCAGTCCCAATACCCTCGTTTCACAAAAAGTTTCAAGGAAACAATTGCCGTTACATCTCAAGGAAACGTCAATAAGTACCTAGTTCTTGTCGTTCTATTTTTCATATGTTTAGATCCTGCCATACGCAGGATTTATTGGGGGGTGCGGAACTTAGAAAAAGTGCACCTTTTTTTCCGAAAAAGTGGACCTTTTTTGGTAAAGGTGGACCTAACCCCCTAAAATGGTCCTTTTTGGACTTTTTGAACATTTCACCACCAAAAAGCGGACTTTCTTGTCAATATTTCTCTAAATTTTGGACCTTTTTATCAAAAGAATCATCCAAAAGTGGACTTTTTTCCCTTTTGTGGATTTGGGGGGAGGTGGTGCGGTCGCCCTGCGTATGGGCCTGGTTTAGATCAAAATATCAAAATTGTCTCAAAATGGTTAAATCACTTACATCCAAAGGTTTTGGGGTTGAAACCAATGTCATAATAAGTGTTTGCCTTTTCATCAGGTGAAAAGAGTGCTAGCCATTTAAGTTTAGAGATTCCTGAGTCAAAGTGGAATAAATTCGACCAAATTCATCCAAAACTGATCAAAATCC